>JAECUM010012260.1:0-87253 GCA_016617855.1 Megalonaias nervosa
AAAAATACGTCGACGATAGCAACATTAAGATCGCTAGCGATCAAGTAACAGCAATAACAACAATCAATGATGGACTGACTACAATCAACACTAATTCTTCTAATCACGTACAAACGTTCTTAAATTTTCGTAGAAATATAAACAAATCTATTAATGATTTTTTTGGAAGTCCAGCGGTTGTAGATATTAAACTCGCTGACATTAACACAAACTAAACGATATTATTAACGGAATTCCCGGTATCATTGAAAAAACGAATCTAGTAACAGGGTTACTTGCTAAAATTCCACACAACGGAAAAGTTGGAAGTGTCTCGTACGCAGTATTATCAGGATCAAGAACATGGACACCGCAAAGTAACACCATCAAATATACCGCAGAAGTAACTGGGCTATACAGGTTATCCTTATACGGCGCTGATATTACCGCGTCTACTTCATCAGCACCGAATGTATATCATAATCCTGCACTGATGGTTATAAATAAGAACGACGAAGGAACATTTCTACTGCAACCATCTGATAAAAAATTAACCGAAATGCGTTACTTTTTTGTCTGGAATTTGTAACTAAATCTCATCATTTAATTATAATTGATTAAATGACAGTATAATAAATCAAACCCGGGAATGGCACTATTGTATAAAATATGTAAACAAATATTATATAAATGAAAAAACATATAGTTGATTTCAATCATATTTCAGAAAAAATTCCAAAACAAGATGTGGACACTCTAATACAATATTACAAATATTATCATAAAAAACTTTGGTGTGTAAAAAAATGTTACAAATACTATTACAGAATACTTCGAGTGATATCATATTTGCTACTGTTAATGACTAGCTCTGGTATAATTTCAAGTGGAGCATCATTAAATCCGTTTTTGTTAATAATATCTGGTGTCGGTGTTTCTCTTGCAACAGCGTGTAAAAAATTGAACCTCGTCTTGCGACAAAAAATTGCTTGTAAAACAGCAAGTATCACCTATAAAAAATTACTTGATCAAATACGATCTTATTTGCGGGGTATAAAATATGATATGGACGATTTAATACGCGAGTTCCATATTATTGACAGTATGTTAACAGATATTCTGTCAATGAGAATCAGCAGATATGAAAAAGATTATCATAAAATATGGGTTACAACAGTAGCTGTTTAATTTTGTATAGCTTTAGAAATATCGTTATCAAATAAAATATCAACCATATTGTCAATAAATGTCATCACATCGTTTGCCCAACCCGCTATTCTCACGTCATTTTCAGTCGCGAATAACCAAACTGACCCATGTTTTGGTGATATATGATATCCAACTTTTTTAATACAATCGCTTATTATTTTAGTGTTTATACCAGTATAACGTGAGGCTGCTCTAATCGAATTAAATCTCTTACAAAATCTGTTTGTCAGATCAAATCCAACATGTCGGGTTGAGAATGACATTATATATAATATTCCATTTGTTTAATATGAAAAAATATATTGGGCTAAAATCCTCTTTGGGTTTTAAAGAAGATGGTTTTTTAATGGAGAGGGGGTATCTAAGGTGATGAAAAAATGTCATAATATATTTATTTTGAGGGGGTGAGGGTTTTCTAGGCTAAAAACAGTCTTTGAGCTCAAACCCTCATCTATATATACTACTGCCTCGCTTGGCGCTCATCATTAAGAGGACTGGTCGGCCTGGTGTCAGGATAATGTGACTGGGTGGGACATCATGCCACATGTCTGCGGCATGATGCCCCAGTGCTAGACATCACTTTAAACTGTCACACTGCAGACATCGTAGCGATATGACTGAAAAATTGTTAAAGCTACGTTAAAAATCTAAAACACACACACACACACACACACACACACACACACACACACGCTCATTTATTATGAAGTAGTGTATGTAAATTTTAACACTTTGTTTCTTATAAATAATTTTAACGTTGGAAGTAAGCCAAAATGGCAAATCTTAGCAGTAACAACAAAACTCCATCTAACTTGCATCTAACTAGATGTGAAACGGTATGAAATTTTGATGATGCCCTTTATACATATATATACCGCTGTTATCGTCATATCATGAAATGATAGTAATCGGTTTATTTGTAAAGAAATATAATATACCTTTATTGTCCAGGAAAATACTTGAAATTAATTTAATCTCATAGTGTTATGTAACGACTTTTCAAAACTGAGCATTTCCCAGTCATATCGCAATGATGTCTGTAAGTGTGGAAATTTTAAGTGATGTTTAAAGTGACTTTTTTTTCAGTAATTTGCTAGTCATTTTGTAATGACTTCGAGCATTTTAGGCCAGCGTAGTGATTAATATACTAACGAAGTATCCAGTAGTTCTTATAATTTTAATACCTCGTGTAACTGAAGTTATTGTTCTGTTTTCAAATTCTGTCAAATATGGACTTTAAAGGCTGAACCCAGTGACAGTGTCCTAAGTAGTTACATACCTTTGAAAGAGCCGACAAAAGTTTGAATGAATATGGATGAGAGTCCTTTAATTAATTATTAGCCCAAGCCAAGCAAAAAGTGCTACATGTTCTCTCAGTCCATCAAAGAACGCTAACTTAATGACTAACCTTCTAGATATTTCGAGTAAACATGTTGATTGTTTCAGCCACTTTAGGCATGAGAATAAGGCAATTATTGTTAATGTCAGCGATTACAAAGGCAGGCAGTTATTAACTTTTTTATTTTTGTAAACATCGATGGTATTAATGATAAGTTAAAATCCGTCAATAAATAATCAGTATTTGAATGGGTTATTTTTTTTTTTACTCGAGAGACAGTGCAATATTTTGGATCATATACATGAACGGGTTTTTAACAATCATCCTTTTAGGTAAGAAACGACTGTCATCTCAGGCCCGAAACGACCATTAGGCCTACATATACATGTACATAATGAAACAACGAGAACACGGTTTTCAAGGCACGGGAAGAAGATTCGCGGTTTTGCAACTGCTGAAGTTAATATCATGATATATCGTGAAACCGGTATATTATTACATTCCGTAATAGAACAACAATAGTTAATTAATTGCAATTACTACACATGCTTTTAAGTTCGCTAGAGTGTTTTAAATAGTTCCTAGTACTCAATTATATTTTTAGTGCTTCTTAGCGTCTCTTGAAACATCAAGTAAAAAAATGTATTTTTGTATATTTTAAAGAAAATGTAGGCTTCATTTTCTTCTTGTAGATGTTGTTAAATAGTAGAGTTGTTGATGATGAATAATTTTGTACTTGGAAAATGATGCGGGGTAATAGACGTACAGTAAGCTCTTACGATACAGTCATTTACAACATTTTAACATAGTTCATGTTCTGTTTACTGCTGCTGCGTCTGGAGGTGGTGATGATGTAGTTGTTGATGATGATAATGATGACGATTATGGTGAATAATTATCTTATATTCACAGAATAATAAGCATACATTTACTCCTAAAGCAAAGCCCTGACAAAGTTGTCTTTCCTGATACTCAAAATACGTGGTATCTGTTACGACCCGAGTTGACAGTATTTATTTATTTATTATAGTACCATTTATTTTTTTGGTGGGGGGGTAATTTAATACTTTACTATGTTCTAAGTGCTCAAATTTGAGCCTCTTAATGCTTCGTAGTGCCTCTTAGTAGTTCTTAGTGCTTGTTAGGACCCCAGTTTTCCATAGAGCTCAAACATGCGTTCAGTACTATTTCAGAAACGGGAGTAGGTTTTTAGAATTTGATTACATATACTTTTAAATGGTGATTATGCACTTTATTTGCATCCTCATACATCCATTTTCCTTTGGAAGATCATTAGACCCTATTTACGTGCCCAAAAATGCAGATACGGCAAACTAAATGTTAAAGTTCGTGGAGATTTTGGACGAGGTCAACCTAAAAGCTGTAATGCAGTACACTCCCGATTGAATGCCGTGCGCTGTGAAGCCACAATAAAACCTACGCATACTGAATGCGGGAGGTCGCGGGTTCGAATCCTGGCCAAGTCATGTCAAATGATTCATAAAAATGATACTAGTAGCTGCCTCTCTTGGCGCTCAGCATTAAGACTTTAGTGTTAGGACTGGTCGGCCTGGTGTCAAGATAATACGAGTGGGTGGCACGCTACATATCTGCGGCATGATGCCCAGTGCAAGACATGACTGTAAACTGCCACGCTGCAGACATCGTAGAGATATGACTCAAATTGTTAAAGCTACGTTCAAAACGCAACACACACACACACACACACACACACACACACACACACAGAATACATGGCTGGTATTGTAAAAGTCAATGGGTTGTTTATACAGATGTCACAATTGTGTACGCAAATATATTTCAAGATAAAAATCTGATTTAATCTTCCGTAAGTATATTTACTACATCGAAATAATAGATTACACTTGAAATTATGTGCCCCTATGGCACAAAAGAAAAAAAATAAAGCTCCCTGGCTTAATTCGAAAGACGGGTCAGTGAAGTTGAACCGCAATCATGTATATTGATAATTTCTACATACGGACTATCAAATAGAAACGAAGATATTTCTTGCAATCAGACAATATTATCATTTGTTTTAAAAAATATTTTGTACGATGTCCTCAAGACTGTCATCTCGAACGATTATTTCCGGACATAGAATGGGTATTATGCCAGTACGTTTAAGTAAAAATACTTTTCGCGAGAGCAAGTGCTTGTGCCAAAATAAGATGGCTAACAATCCAATTTTAATTAGTACGGTCAAATATTGTATGTGCGGTGGAGATCATGGATGGAGGATATACGGAATGAAAGTGAGAACTATTTATAGATGTTTTTCATCTTCAGTGTATTAAAATGAAGCATGTGCCTAATGGAACATGACTTTATGTGAAATGTCAAAAGCGAGTATTTTGAAAATGTTTTTAGAAATATGAAATTGTATATTAACAATTGGCTTTTGTAACTTGAAAGATAGCAAAATAATTTATTTCAGCCGATGAAAATTGAAAATTATTACGTTTCCACTTGTTTGTGCATCCATTTGTTTATGCGTCTGTTTATTGATGGAACAATTTTTGTTTATGAAAGAATAACAAAAAATGGTTGAAATTTCAGTGACAATACTACTTTACTTCTTTTTTTTTTTTCTTCTTTTTTCTGACTGCTAGTCTATGTGATAAATCGGGTCGTTCAGTTCGATCACTCTTCCGTTCCTTGGTTTTTGGAGTATCGTTGACAGTTTGCAAGGCACAGGGGGAAAGCTGCATGCTCTACATCTCTAGCGGTGTCGAGAAACTTACATTTAACTTACTCGTCTATCAACTACTTGGATTGACATTTAATTCTGATAACATACTTGTTATAAAACGTATATGTTGTATGGAGCATACACCTGATGAAAATGAGTGGTTCTGTGTGCTGGAAAAATGTACTTGAAATAGCACAAAGTACATTAAATTTGCTTGTCCTTGAAATACAGAAATGGATTTTCACAGTGTATGCATACCAGTTATCTGAAGGTGTGCTAATGCAATTTCAAAATATTGCTGAATCGAAGCTACTTCAGTATATATATATATATATATATATATATATATATATATATATATATATATATATATATATATATATATATATATATATATATATAACCTCTAAAGTTCAAGAAGTGAAAACAGCCATGCAGAGCTAGCAATCTTCCATTTGATGCACATCAGAAGTAAGGCCAACTTGTGTACTCTCAAACCAAATCAACCCTTTTATTAAGATATCAGGATATATACGCGTATCTGTTTCTTTATTTAACAACGATTACTAGTGGGGAAAGTCAATGGAATACATTTTCTGTGCAAAAACGTGAAACTCGGGAGCGGACCCTGTAACCGTCAACTTGAAGGCGTTTGTATGGCCATTATAAACCTCTCTATGTATACTTAGCCTTGTGCCATGCTTGAACACTACCTCACAAACGTTGTTAACAAGGCAATGGAGCCAGAATACACATTTAAAGTGAATTATATAAAAAAACATTACAGATGGGCCATAGTAATTTAGTTCAGTCTGAGAGAACGTGTTTGGATAGTGTATGAAATTCCTGGATAATACTTCAGAATCGCTGAATCAAGCATGCCCTAGTGCACTTTGTTAATAATGACTTTTAAGAAAAGTTGGATATTTGCATGAAAGAATGCTTTTATTTTATTTCCTATTCCCAAGTAGGTCATTACAACCACGATTTACTTTTTAGCGTGCTAAAATAAATGGTAATACTAGTTACTTGTTAGTTTACGGGTGTGTACGGAATGTTATGGCCGTCTTGAACCCAGTGAACCATTAGAATCGAGACGGACATGCATACAGGGCCGCGGACAAAATTATGGGGGCCCACAACGGTCAGGGAATTCACTGCCGTTACAATTTGTAATTCATAGGGGTCTACTGGAGAGTTTTTCCTAGGGCCAACAAATCCTGTCCGCTACCCTTCATACACGTTGTAAACCTCAGTGAACAGACATAAATACATCATAAACTATATATAAACTTACTTTTTTTTGGTAAAAAAAAGAATAACACATATGCTGCCATTCTTGGCTAAAACGATTGTTTACAGTGTGCTAGTTGTAGCATTTGTCTAAAAAAAAATGCCCTCAATAAACCCTGGTGAACCACTGAAAAATCTAGCCTTCTTTGGGAAATAATTTCCACTGACAAATAAATCTCATATATATATATATATATATATATATATATATATATATATATATATATATATATATATATATATATAGACACACACACACACACACACACACACACATATGCATTGTCACTTTTATAAGTTTTAAAGTGGAGGTTGTCCGTTGCGTATTTCCAGTTGTCATGTGACTTAGTCACACTACGCTTTTAAGCCACATGATCTGGTTATGAGCTTCGAGTTCTTACACGCCGCATGAGTAGGTTTTAACAGAAATACATTGTGTTTTATCTTGATAATTTACCAACCGTGTTCTTTGAATTGTTTTGTGAAATAATAAAGGTGAATGAATGTGTAAAATTTCATGACCATAAATGCAACGTCAAGGAAACTGAGCTGCAAGTAAATGCAAAGAATGATTATGATAATATTCAACAGAGCGTGAAAGTTCATATTGCCATGTCACTTCCACCTTTATGTATCGTCTGCTTCATTTTTCAAGAGATGAAATGGCCCTTGACAAAGAAGATATTTCTCTCTCTGGTGATTTTAAAGGGGAATACAACCATCAATATAGACCAGACTGTGTATAAAAGAAAGAGCCTGTGTTAGCCTGACCTTGAAAAGTAGGTCACTGTGACCTACATTTGCATAGTAGTACTACCCGATTTCTTTTTACTTTGAATACAAAGTGAAAATTTAAAAAGAATTTACAGTATTGTGAAATAATCCCAGATAGTCATAAAGTTTTATCAAAAATCCAAAGGTATAGAGTATTCCGAATTAATTCCATTGGTGTCCCGAATGAATTTCGATATTGAACTACTGACGTGCCTGTAGTCTGGAATAGTTTGATGTGCTAACAGTCTTGTTATATCACAGTGATATGATCAAAAATATCCTTGAGTGAATTCACAAGAATTTTCAGAATAGTAATTTAGTCACAGAGTCAAAGAGCACTTTATAATTCCAATGAATAACTTAAATAAATAAATTAAATCCTCTCATTTGAACACAACTAAAGAGGATTCCTTTAGAGACTGATGTTAAGACTGGGAATGAGTAATTGTGAAGTTAACAACGCTTATATAAGAAGCTAAGACACAATAACAGATTCAGGATGAGGGAAATTTTCCCAACAAATTCCTAAACAACTTGTAGAATATTCCTAATTTCTAAATAACGCTAAATAACGCTAGACCGTGAACTCAATGTATGTAAACTTGTTTACCTCCAAGTAATAATATTCTTAATACTTAGATAACAATGATAGATAAATATTAGCTATGTATTGTATTTTGTTGCAAAATAAATATCACAAGTCAGGTAGGCCCTAAACTCAATTGCACCATATAGATATACATAACATATAATTATGGAGACCCCCCCACCCCCACAATACAAATTAAATATACTCAACAATACACCTTCTATTAAATAATAATTGTCACGTGCCTCCTAACTTCTCTACCATCCATATCTGACGTTCGAAAATGTACTGACGGGAAAATCGACGTAGTCCGGACAAATTGCTTATTGAGACTCCGACTTAGATTTGAATCTCTCAGTTTTGATTGGATACGGTCTGGTCTCTTTCAAAACTGCCACGGGGTAATTTATTACTTACCTGTATCTCTTGGGTTTCCGGTCCCCAAAAGCCCAAGATTGCTTCCCAGCTGGTAATGACATCATAGACTGACTGTAAAACAAACAGAGGAGTCCCTACCTGGACGGTCTGGTGGTAGATTTCCCTTTGAATTTAACCACGAACGGGTCGTTGCGTAATGGTTTAACATACAGGCAGTTTCTTGTGTCCAGAATCGGTCTAAAGCCGTAATCTTACATAATACGTATTGATATTATCCCCGGTGCTCTTAACTACGAATTAACTATAAGAAAATATGTGTATACATGAAGCATGAAGCATCAGCAAATTTTCCCCACAACGTGACACTCCCACGCTTGAGAATAAAATTATGATTTTATTCACAGAAAATTTGCTCCGAAGTGCGAATATGTATATTTACACGCGATACGAATAGAACGAAATCCTAACGAGGCTACACGCTAACTACGGACACGAATATACAACACGATATTCGATAATTCTACTGATCTAACTTATCAGTTTCCTACTTATGAAATCTGCACCCACGTTCTCTGTGCCCTTAAAGTATTTGATCTGCATTCGGTACTGTTGTAAGAACAGCGACCACCTCATCAGGCATCCATTCGATAGCTTCGCCTGTGCGAGATACGCAATTGGCTGATGGTCTGTCTCCAATATAAACTTCTGCCCATACAAATATCGCTCGAACCGTGATATACCGAACACGATTCAAAGGCTATTCCTTCTCCGATACGGAGTAGTTCTTGTCGGCCGTGGACAGTTTCCGACTGCCATATTCGACAGGAAAAAGTATCCCCTCGTGTTCCTGCAGTAACATTGCTCCACACGCGTCGGTGCGTAACACGAATTCTTTGGACAATTTTGGTAGACGGACAACCACGTCGGATGTCAGTCTATCTTTCAAAGCTTGGAAGGCATGCTCACATGCATCCGTCTAGATAATCTTGTTCGAGGCCCGTTTTCTGGTAAGATCGGACACGGTCCAACAAACACGCAAAATCACGCTCAGATTGGCCACATACCTCCTGTAGTACCTGGCCAATCACAGGAATGACCTTACCTCGTAGTGGGGAGTGAGGTTTTCGTAGCTGCTCCACCTTAGACTTCTCTGGTGACAGTGTTCCTTGGCTCAGCGTGTGTCCCAAGTAGTCTAACGTCCGGAATCCGATGTGACACTTTTGATGGACGAGCTGTCAATCCAGTTTGACGTAACCGTTCTTAAATGTCTACTGGTAGAGTTAGGTGTTCACATCAAGTCTCCGTGGCTAGCAGGAGATCGTCCATAAAGTTGTAAACACTCCTATCGCGCAAGGGCTCCTTGTAAAGACGCTTGGCGTGCTCTGGACTCCGAGAGGCACAACCAACCATTGATAGGCCCCGTCGGGGGTAGAAAAAGCAAGTTATGACCTATCCTCTTCTCTCACGTGGATTTGCCAATAGCCCTTAGACAAATTCATCTTCGAAAATTATTTCGTCCATGACACGGAGGCGAAAATATATTCTGGGTCAGGTAGCATTTCGACCTGAAATTCAGTTCCCTATAGTCTACGCAAAAACGATGGGTGCCATCTTTCTTCTGTACTAGGACAACTGGAAAACTGTATGGGAAGTCAATCATTTCTTCAATTTCTTTCCTTACCACTTGGAAAAGGGTAGGGTTTCCGTTGAACTGGCCGGTCGTCCACTAGCTTTAAACTGAACTCGACGAGTGACATTCTCCATGGTAGCTCCGTAAGTACATCGGAATACCCTGCCAACAACGTCTCCACCTTCTTCTGCTGATCCCTAGTCATCACAGGGTCACACTCCTCATCCGAGGGTGTCTCATCCTTCGTCAAAGGACAGCTCGGAACGGTGTTTGCATTTTTCCGTGCTGCCTTGGGTGTCTTCGGTCACAACCGTGGCAACAACGAAATCGCTGGAGGGCTCGCGCTCTCTACATTTCTTAAGGAGACTGTCGTGGTACAGTTTCTCCTTAGTCGGTAGCTGTATCCGGTAGGTTTGATCCCCAACCTTCTCCCTTACGAAGTACGACCCTCTCCACGAAACTTGTAGCTTGTTGTGTTCTTGGGGCAACAACAACAATACCTTGTCTCCTACCTCGTACTGGTGCGGTCTAGCGCGTTTGTTGTAGTATCTCGCCTGATGAGACTTCGCCTGCTTGAGATTCTCCTTTGCTAATGTACAAACTTCTTCCAGTTTGTTAAGTAATTCAGTGACGTACTGATAGGTAGTACGTACCTCTTCAACAGCGTGGTCTTCAGCCCACAACTGCCTCAGCACAGCGATGGGACCTCGTACGGTCCTCCCATACGGGAGTTCAAAGGGGAAAAACCTCAGACTTGCTTACGGCACTTCCCGATATGCAAATAGCATGGCAGGAATATACCAACCCCAATCTTTAGGACGGCCTTTGCACAGCTTCTTAATGGTGTTCTTCATCTTCGCTAGCCAAGGTTCCGATAACCCTATCTACACCTTGTCATATCGAGCAGATATTTCTGTGCTTCAGGTCTGTGAATTTTATTGGATGCGGCGGCAAGCTACTGCATCCAATCAAAATTAAGTTGTTCAAATTTGAACACTGTTCCTACGTGATCGAGACAAGGGGAGCACACAACTTGAATAGACTGATAAATAAGCACTTTTCCAGTGCCGGTCCGTGTTTGCAGAAATACCTTTCACTGAAATAGACCTGTAATGGCTTCCCTCTGGTACATAGTCACACTTTCGATGTTAAACTTACAAAGTTTCCATTTTAGGTCAATTGCCACTACCTTTTTCAGCCGATGTATAATGCACCACACTATTGGTTGTTGGAATACGGGAGGCAACACATGAAATCCAATAGATGTCCCTAGGACAAAGCACCGATATATCTGTTCGATCCGTGTAATCAACGACCGTTAAAATATATCGATTTCCTTGTGCGGACGTGGTTTTTATCGGTCCGATTAAATCAATCGCGACACAGCGAAATGGTTCATCGATAAAAGGTGTATTCCCCAAGGGAACGGGTCGATGATCTGTTTTTGGTGCCATTCTCTGACACTTGTCACATGAGAAACAAAACCGCTTAACATCTCCCTGGACCAATGGCGAGTAGAATCCTTTGACAAGACGGTCATGCGTCTTGGCAATCCCCAGGTGTCCTCCCATGAGATTTTCATGCGCGAGCTTCAATACTTTGCCTCACTTCGCCTTTGGCACGATGACTTGCTTGAAGTGTTCGTGTCCTTTCCTGGCGTGACGGTATAAGATCCCCTTCTTGTACATAAACCTCACCTCGCCATTCGGAGTTCTTTTCTCCGTTCCTTCTGCAGCTTGTTTATGCAACTGCGTTAGAGTTGCGTCCTCTTGCTGAAGTTTCTTCAACTCGGCTGGCAGTACGTTACCAACCGGTAACGACGTAACTTCCATCGGCGTCGACTTCGCCTGACGACTCCTGGACCTGGAGTCCACTGCACTCACCGGTACAGTGTACAGCTTTCGGCCTTAAGTTGCGGTAAGACATGACGACATCCCAGTGTGACGTCGTTTGACAACCCAGACAAGTACGCGGCTTAGATTTTCCCTTTCACATGCTGTGAATTGAGATCAATGACGGCAACTGGTAACGAGTCACGAGTGCTTTTGGCGTACTGGACCTAAATTACCTCCCTTGTATATTCCTCTGGCTTCAGGTACTTCTTGTCGACAGGGGCGGGATAACAACACCCAGTGTCGTACAAGATGGTGGCATCTTTCCCATTGACAGTGGTGGATGCGAAGTTTACTGGTTTACAGATCGTCTTGGTCCCACTTTTCTCATTGGCAACAACATTCACCTGGGTCGGCCTGCCCTTGAGACAATCTCTGGCAAAATGCCCTGGGCGCTTACAGTTGTAGCACGTCGGCGGATCTCGCCGTCCTGCAAACCCCTTTTTCGTGGTTTAAGTTCGTCCGGGTCGGTGGGTGGAATACTTACCTGTAGATCCACTTTCTACCTTCCCGTCCCCATGACGGTTACGTGCGGCTGGCTCTCCCTCAACCACACGACGCGACTCAGTGGGGCGGGGCCTCTCCGCACCCCCCAGAGACTCCAGTCTTTGAGTGCGTTTGTTCACATCTTTCCGCCATTCTGGCAACCTCTTCGAGAGTCTTATGCTCTCTTTCCGCTAGGAAAACGGTCAACTCTTGCCTGTATGTACTCAGGACGTGTTTCTTGAGTATCGTTTCACGTAAACCTTAGTACGACCGTCCGACCTCTGCCATTTTCATCCACTTCTCAAATAACCCGCGAACTCGGGTGTGAAATTGAGAGTGTGCCTCCGCTGGCTTTTTCGTTGACTCTTGAAAAAGTTTCCGGTATGCTTCGGCGGTCAGTCGATAATGGCAAAGAAGGGCCTTCTTCAGTGTGTTGTAATCGTCTGCTTGATCTGCTGGTAAACTTCCCTAGCTTAACTACTTATAAACTTCCCTAGCTGCACCTTGCAGAAAGGCCGAAACGTTAATTGCCCTATGTTGTTCAGGAATCTTATGTACGTACGCGAGTTTCTCGAATTGAACGAGGAAATCGTCAATCGATTCTTCCTTTTCATTAAATCGCGGCATGTTTATTTGGTCAGCAATCGGTCGTCCATTTCCTCCAGGATTCGAACTGGTGTCATCTCTATATGCTGTTCTAGCCCCTACTCGTAGTCTTTCCATCTCTAGATCGTGAGCGAACTTTCTCTTTCCTTCTCGGCCGCTCGTCGTTCTGCTTCTCTTTCTTTCGCAGCAGCTTCTATCCTGGCCAGCTCTGTCTGGGATTCTCTTTCTTTTGCAGCAGCTTCTATCCTGGCCAGTTCTTTCTGGGTTTCTCTCTCTCTCTGCTTCCTTTTCTTTCTCCTTCTAAGCCGCTTCTTCACTGAATGCGGCGAGTCGGTCCCCCTCGCAACCTAAATCTTCTAATGGCACGATACTCCTTTATCATCTGTCTTTCCGTCGCCATCGTAAAGTAATACTATCAATAAGTGACACCTTTCCTAGGCTTACTACAAAGATAACAGAAGCTATAACTTCTTACCAACGAACCAACTTGCTTCAGGTAAGATATCTGGCCTGATAATTGCTTCCCTACTACTGTAAGTAAATGAAAGCTAACAAGCATGCAAATGTGAAAATACGAAATACACAGAATGGAAACTCTCTCTTAAAATTTACAATGGTGCTTTCTAATAATAATTCTTTGCTCATAAGGATGATATTTATGTTTCTTCCAAATCCAGGACGATGCCGCCACTTTTGTCAAGTGTTTTCTAACTTCTCTACCATCCACATCTGGCGACGTTCGAAAATGCACTGACGGAAAAATGGACGTAGTCCGGACAAATTGCTTATTGAGACTCCGACTTAGATTTGAATCTCTCAGTTTTGATTGGATACGGTCTGGTCTCTTTCAAAACTGCCCAGGAATAATTTATTACTTACCTGTATCTCTTGGGTTTTCGGTCCCCAAAAGCCCAAGATTGCTTCCCAGCTGGTAATGACATCATTGACTGATTGTAAAACAAACAGAGGAGTCCTTACTTGGACGGTCTGGTGGTATATTTCCCTTTGAATTTAACCACGAAAGGGTCGTTAAACAACATACAGGCAGTTTCTTGTGTCCAGAATCGGTCTAAAGCCGTAATCTTACATAATACGTATTGACATTATCCCCGGTGCTCTTAACTTCGAATTAACTATAAGAAAATATGTGTATACATGAAACATGAGCATCAGGAAATTTTCCCCACAACGTGACAATATTAAAAAATATTGTCACGTTCATATTGTTAACATATCTAGTCGCTAAAAGAGAAAGGACAAATAATCTGTATCTATATTGTTCTAGAATTCTGTAGAAGTCCAATAAACGAATAAACCTGGGTCTGCAACTGTACAGGGATTGGTATCTAGGCGCATTCTGAACCATGTTAGACTCTCTACAGGTATGCAAATGAGCCCTCACCCACCCTATCACTACTTTAGTACTTGTACTTAGGGGAACAGCAGGGTACCTATTCCTTGTGACTATTTAGGTATCATCACATTTTTGGGGCCAATCAACTGTTATTGCATCCTTTGGTAGTTCCTAAGAAAATCATTCATATTTTTCTCTGCTTTTACCTGGATATTTGCGAACCAGTAAAAACTGAAGAATATTACTTGCATTAAACAGAAAGCATCATTACAGTCTAAACAGAAAATAAACTATTTATTGAATTCATGTTAATTTTGTATATGTGTGCAGATTTCTGCCTAACATAATTAAGATAGTCTTGGTGCAACTGAACTTAAACCCAATGCCTATCATTTTATCAAATATGGGAAAAGAGTAAGGAAATATATCAAGAAATTAATTTGTGTATTAATTCTTGGCTCTTTATTTCCCATGTAAGAGGATTTTGAAGGAGAAATTTGCTGCTGTGATAGAGGTTAATATAATTTTTCTGTTCATCATTCGTATTCTGATATAACATTGTTTAGAACACGTTAAATTGCATCCACAGAAAGTCATATATTTTTATTTACTTCTTAGTACTTTTTTAAAAAATAATAATTTGTGTTCTAAAACGAATCAGCTACATTAAGTAATATGGGTTCCCAATAGACCATTCTCAGAATGTATTCATGCATTCATGTGACCCTGTGTCAACGAATCCAAAACGAGGCTAAGCTAGGCACCAGCTTCATTCTACCTCGCAACCATGGCTGCTACAATTGATACTGGCAAGGGAAAAAATCGTGACGAATATCTTTATAAACTGAAAATTAAAGAGAAAATTATTTTAATAAACAGATTAACAGAATATCCTATGCATAAAATGACAAAATTTTATATTATTTAAACACGATTCTTTCCTATTATGTTTACTTTATCTAATGTCTGCATTTACATATTGGGTGTTAAAATTCATCCATCTACCAACACCACAAAAATAATATTAATTATAATCAATGAAGAAGTTCACATAAATAAGGGACCAATTTGTGTGTTTGGGGGCAGGGTGCTTTGATTTTGTTAATATATATATATATATATATATATATATATATATATATATATATATATATATATATATATATATATATATGAATGGCTTTCACACAGCTTTGAACAAATAATCCTGCTGTTTTGTGGGTAAATATATAACTGCTACTCTGTTATTGAAACAAAAGAAAATGTGTTCGTATGAATAAAATCGTATATCCATATTGTCAGTTGACAAATGATCCAGAAAAGAAAAAAAATATATCATTTAAAGGGAAAATCCCAGTCCCGCCCACCCCCAGGCACTAAAAGCAGCAAGCACCATAACAACAACCAGGTTGTGCACGTCTGATACAAATAAAAATGCAAGCATACCGACATGTACCCAAAACTATTTAAAGCACACCACAAAGTCTCTACTGATTTGGGGGGCGTGATTGGTTAAATGGGCAGTGTGTGTCACTATGCACATTTTGTAAATGTTTTATTCTGACCGCGTGTTTTGACCACAGTATTGATTGATCATAGCTGTACATTTAAACCTTACGTAATCAGAAACAAAATTCATGCTTTAAATAGTTTCTTTTCTCTATCGTTAACTTGTATTTTGTGTGCTGTAGAGAAAAAAGACACTCAAGATAGGACGTAAATCAACTTACGTTTAAGAGAATAGATATATCCCTCACTGTAATACTTGAATCCTTTTGTCATCTGTTCCTTCCTTCAACTGCTGGAGACGCCCGTGATGAAATTCTTAACGAATGTAAAAGAAATATCTGGCAAATAGCTCAGATCGTTACTCGATGTACAGTAGGACGCCATATTTTTTCTCGATCTGCCTAGCTTAGCCTCATTTTCGCGATACATTAATATTCACAAGGATCTCATTAAGAATGGTCTATTATCCCCAAATCTGAGTTGTTACTTCTTGTTAAAATGGGGGAAAATGGATAAAGTGAAAAAGTGTTTAAATAAAATAACATCATTACATTTTTAATTCCTTTAGAATATGCCAGTATAATTTCAATTCCTCGATTACACATACAAAAGAAGCAAAGTGGTTTACAAAAAGGTAATAGCCGCTGATTGATGAACAAAATTTTGAATCACCTTCTTCACAATATTTGATTAAATCTAGCAAAACAAAGTCAAAACACATTTTCAGTGCATTTTTATATCTTTTGCAAATGTAAAGATGCTTGTATAATCTTTGTAAATAAATAAGGACGCAGTGTGGTGTACAAATCAACTACCGTAAGGTTATGTTTCAAGGCTCGCTTGTACAACAGGAATATTTGGTGATGCTTGGTAGTAGAGGCATATCCCTGAATGCCGTGTAATTATCTCTGTATGCGGTATAATTGCACATGTATGCCGGGTAATTCTAGTCTCCCAAAAATAACAAGCCAACATGACTCCGTGCTTTATATAAATCAGTCTGGAAATACTTTCTGGATCATGATTTCCCAACTAAATTGAAATGTAAAGGAAAATAAAGTCGACCTTCAACCTACTATCCCATATAAACAAACATTACCTTCAAGCACTTGATAGGAACCCGTACATACTATATTATGCCCAGATCTCTTCCCTTCGGCTTGTGTACCGTACAAATAAAACTATGCCCAAATCTTTCCTAAGGCTTGTGTACCGTACAAATAAAATTATGCTCAAATAATTCTTTAGGCTTGTGTACCGAGCAAATAAAATTATGCCCAAATCCTTCCTTAGAATTGTGAATCAAACAAGTAAACTTATGCCCAAAACATTACTTAGGCATGTGTACCGTACAAATAAAAGTATGCCCACATCTTTATTTAGGCTGTGTACCGTACAAATAAAATTATGCCCAAATCTTTCATTAGGCTTGTGTACCGTATAAATAAAATTATGTCCACATCTTGCCTTAGGCTTGTGTACCGTATAAATAAAAGTATGCCCACATCTTGCCTTAGGCTTGTGTACCGTACAAATAAAAGTATGCCCACATCTTGCCTTAGGCTTGTGTACCGTACAAATAAAAGTATGGTCACTTGCCTTAGGCTTGGATACCGTACCAATAAAGTACAATGAAATTAAGAGCACTGTGAGCATACTTTGCTTTCAACATGGTGATGCACAGAGCAGAGCATGCCGCTACATATAGTGCTTATTTTTGTAGAATCCCTGCTGATTCTCAGTTTTCTTGTGGGATTTAACCATAAACAGGCATTTTCCTTTTGGTTTCGTACTTATTCTTCTGATGCACAATGACATGATATGACGGAGGTACTCTTGGTACAAATAAGTAAAACAAATAGCAAGAAATCTTTGCGAGAACCTCACAAAATACTCCTGCTGCTGTGGCAGTCACTTGTTTAATTAGTGTTGTTGAAAAATCCCTCGAAAATTGGTCGTAGCAACCTAGTTAGTTTGAATACACAACACACATTCATTCATTGGGGAGCATGAATCCGCGTTCACGTCGCGCTCTACGTCAGTACTCAGCCAAGGCTCCGCCCAAGGCTGTGGAAACAATGGATCCAACCTGCAAACCGAATTCAGCAATGAATCCTGGTTATGTGCTACTACCAATAGCAACCCCGACGTGCCAATGTCCGCTGACTTTCAAGCCATATGACCGGCCCTAAGAGTTTTACAACTTAACGTCGAGGGTCTCTCAGCAGCCAAACGAACCATCATTATCACTATAGCCCACCGTCATAATGTTGACATAATCTGTCTGCAGGAGACTCACGTAGCAGACCAGATAGCAGGACCATACACGATTGGAAGCTTTGACCTTATTTCATCGACACCTGACTCAAAATTCGGCCGTGCTACATATGCACTCTGCGACATTACTGATACCTCTCCAGTGTCCTCTACCAGATTCTGCGATGTGGTCCAGGTTGGAGGGTACAAGATTGCTAATGTCTACAAACCGCCCAGCACCCACTGGGACAACAATATACTTCCAATCTCGAACACCCAGCCATCTATATTGGCGACTACAACAGTCATCACCCTGACTGGGGAAACTCACTCTCCGATGAAGACGGGGAACACTTGGTAGAGTGGGTAATGAACAATGACCCACGACTCCAAGCAACGTGGGACCTTTCATTATGCAAGATGGCAAAAGGACTACTCACCGGACCTCTGCTGGGTCAGCTCCATTGGTGACCATCATCAGCCAATAAGCCAAAATGTTCTAGACCACTTCCCACACAGTCAGCACAGACCAATACTTATCCATATTGGACTTCAGCTGCCGGCTATACACAGCTCTTTAGATCGGCGTTGGAACTTCCCCAAAGCAGATTGAACGAAGTACACTGACATACTGGAGTGTCGCATAGTCACTATACCATCTCGCTGCATCCCAGTCAAGGAATCCTACCACCGCTTCCAAAGAGCCATATTCAAGGCAGCCACTCAGTCTGTCCCTCGTGGTAGTCGTCCAGTCTACACACCCTGTTTGGATGAAGAATGCCGGGATCTTCTCAAGGAATATGAAGCATCTGGAGACCCAGACATAGCAGGTCATCTGATCGATTCCCTGGACACTGCCAGGCGCACTCGCTGGGAGGAAACTACAGGATCACTCAACTTTACGCGTTCCAGCCGGAAATGCTGGAGCTTGATTCGAAGACTTGGCACCGCTCAGCAACCACCAGTTCAAACTCACCCTGTTGTCAAGCCAAATGCGGTTAGCTTGCCACTTATTACAAGTGGCAAAAGCACCCCTGGAGAAACAGCACCGACGTCAAGTACGAGATGAGTGGTGACAATACTGCCGTCGGAAGTCAGATGAACTAGACCAAAATACTCCAGAGGCATTTACAAATTACAGAACTTGAAACAGTGCTATGCAGCATCAAATCAGGCAAAGCAGCAGGATATGACAACATTCTCCCTGAGTTCCTGAAGCATCTTGGCCCGAAGGCAAAGGAATGGCTTGCCGCCTTTTACACCCGGGTTGTTAGGGAAAAGTGCATGCTGACTTTGTGGCGCCAGGCAAAGATTATTGCGATCCCAAAGCCTGGCAAAGATCCCCACAATGCGACGAGTTATTGGCCGATCTCTTTGCTTTCAGTCTATTTTAAGGTACTGGAGCACCTGATTCTCCAAAGAATTGGTCCTGACTTGGAGAAATCAGAACTGTTAAGCATGCAGGCTTCAGGCGTGGCCGTAGCACTTGCGATCAAGTCCTTGCCCTGACTACATTTGTTTGAAAACTGGTTTCAGAGAAACCTTAAAACTGGAGTTGTGTTTCTGGATCTAACAGCTGCATATGACACCGTCTGGCATGCAGGGCTGCTGTTGAAAATGCCCAGAGTATTGCCGCGCTGGATAGTTGAGACTATTGAACTGTTCCTTCGCAACAGGGGCTTCAAAGTGCACATCAGAGAGAGCTGCAGCTCGTGGAGGCGTCAGACTATTGGACTCCCACAAGGGTCTGTTCTTCCGCCAAGTTTGTTCAATGTCTATATCAATGACTTACCTGTAACACAGTCGCGCAAGTTCATGTATGCAGATGACATTGCTCTCGGGACCCAAAGTCGCTCATTTACTGAGCTTGAGGGGGTACCGAACAAGGACCTGGAGGATATGACTGACTTTTCTTCAAGAAATGACGTCTACAGCCAAGCGCAACAAAGACAGTCTCCAGCGTCTTCCACCTTAACAATGCAAATGCGAACCGTGAGCTTCGCATCCTCCTCAATGGACAGCAAATAAAACACGACCCGACACCAACATACCTTGGTATGACTGGACAGATCTCTGACATTCTTCAACCACCTGAAGTAAACTGCAGCAAAACTTAGCATTCGAAACAACCTACTCCGCAAACTGACTGGCTCAACCTCGCTTGCTAGTGCTCAGACACTCAAGACATCAACACTGGCCCTCTGTTATTCGACAGCCGAGTATTGCGCTCCTGTCTGGGCTCGATCATCCCACACTAAGTTAATTGATGTCCAGCTCAACACAACAATGCACATAATTTCTAGAATACTACGTCCTACTCCTTTACCATGGCTGCCGGTACTCAGCAACATTCCTCCTCCGCATCTGTTTCGCCAGGAAGTAATAACAAAAGCGTTGGCTAAGGTCTATGCCAGTGAGAAACTTCCATTGTACATGGACATGGACACCACCTCACATCCAGCAGTCCGCTTGACTTCGAGACACTCAATCTGGTTAGGTTTGTTGCCGGAGGATATGACAGCTATTTCGGCATGGAGTGTCGAGTGGTCTTCAACAGATGTTGTAAACCACTCCCTCGTAGCTGAGCCATCTGTCTGCCCTCCTGGCTTCAACCTTCCACGTCATCTGTGGACCACACTGAACCGCTTTCGGACAGGACAGGGTCGTTATGCAGTCAACATTCTCCGATGGGGCCAGGCCACTAACTCTTCCTTTTGCTGTGGATCTCTTCCGACCATGTCACACATTGTGAACAACTGTCCACTAACAAAATTCCCCAGTGGACTGCAGGCTCTGCACCTTGCTAATGATGACGTTGTTAAACGACTGAGTAGGCACTGCATACGATAATATAATATACATTCCAAACCACACATGGATCACAGACGTAAAAATGTTAAAAAAATATATGTAAAATAAAATCCTTTCACAATTTGATTGAAGCCTGAAAAAAGATCGCAGACTACTGCTTTTAGCGCACCATACAAAAACTCCCTCCCAAGTGAAAGAATGGGTTTTATATGTAATAGAAATACCGTAAAAATCTGGATAACTCTATATTTGTCATAATTTACAGAGATACAACTATGTTGATAAAATATAAACGTCAAGCTATGTACACTTGAATCGTTTTCCTTGCATATTGGGGAAGAAAAATGCTTTTCTTGTCAGTGAAGACAGAGTAACGTGTTTTCGAGACCATGATAGTGAGAAGGGAAACAGGCCAGTCACTTTTCTTACGGTATCGACGGTACAGGGCCGGGTCAGGTCAAATGCTGGGGGTGGGAGGGCTGACTTTCCTCGACAGCAGAGGCGTACTCAGAATTATTTTCAGGGAAGAGGCAGACATGTAGCGGTCAGCTATTATGTTTTATGGATGTAGGCCAAAACATGTTTAGAGGTGAAATTGAGGCGGGGTGGGGGTGGGGGTGGGGGCGCCTATGCTCGAAAGGGTACCAAAGTAAAAGTATTTGTGTCTGTTTACTCAAAGGGTGCATAATACCCAATCAACGTGCGCAAGAATTAAACGATGGTCAAATTTTAAGTGACAAGTGACGGTACATTTTTTTGTGTACTTTGGGAGGTGGGTAACCGGAAGGGGGGGGGCAGGAAACCCTGGAACCATCGCCCCACCAATACCACCCCGATCCGACCTTGCGGTGGTGGTGTCAACAGTTTGTTCATGGTTTTGGTTAAGATTTCTAATTTACATAAACAGAGTATATCTACGTTTTGTTTTGGTTTTTAGTAGATATACGGAAATATCTGGAGTAGCCACTGGAGACAATGCAAGATGTTTCCATTTCATGAGTGAAATATTTCCGTAGATCGACTCAATGAACGTGCATTTTCTTATAGATCTTTCTAAAGGCAAAAACCTTCTATTTACATGAATTTTCTGTACCAGCGCGATTACAGCTGCATTACTACATCGATTAAAAAAGTTCAAATATTACAATGAGTTAGTTTGGCGACGTTGTACAAAATTAGCTTGTACATATCATGCTTCAGACCATGTATTTGGCCAAATTAATGATTGTAATCATACGAAAATTAAGAGATTATTTTGGTAACACATTTCATGCGCGGATTGATACTATTGGGGTAGGGTAATGTTAATAACATCACAGAGCTGTTGTATATGACAGACTTCAGAGTGTAACATGTTTAACAAAAAAAAAAAATTAAACGATTGTGAATTTGCTTGTGAGGATTTTTGTTCTTTATTTTGTTTATTTCTACATTCAAACTGTAATTTTTGTGTGATTTTGGCAAGCTTGCAATCTATTTAAGTAGCAGAGTCATTCCCGGAAAATGGTTACAATTAAGATTAGAAAATTAACAGAATATAAAGTATCGAATTTAAGATAATCATTTATTCTTAACCAAAAACTCATTTCAATTCCCAATTTAATTTATTTACCAACAAATTATACTTGGTTATTAAGTTATGCTGTGTTTAATATGGCTGTTACGTTACGTAACGGAGGTTGTGTCCTTGTAGATGATTTTTTAAACAATTCATGTGATTAACGAGTGACTTATGACATTTGTCATATAAAAGGAGTTGATATACTCTACGAAAACGCATGCAAGTATCTACCGGGAACCGAGTATGAAATCTGGGCATTATGGAGGTTGTAGTTACGGCGGTTAGAATTATATATAAAATAATCAATATATATGAACATTTAAAGGGACTTATGTCTAGAATAGGAAGCAATTATCTTGTCCATGTAATATTTAAGTAAATTATATTCCTAAGACATTCTTTATTATGTGTCCGGAGGAAAAAACAAAGAAACGTTATGTAGGTTAGGTTCTTAAATGTGGCATGGGGAAAAAATCGGCATGATGTGTTGAGTTTTCATGGTCACGAATTTTCGCATATATTGAGCTATCTACGATTTATAAACGTTGTAATGAAATGAAATTCCTTGTCTTTATCTGATATATGCATTATTTTGAGCTAGTGTAAATATTCGTTACATAGGTTGATGTTATTTGGCTACATTAAACAAACGACTGTAGACCGAGTGGGTATTGATATATTTAATGTCCGCCTTTCTCCTACACTGTATCAGTCTTATCCACTCTTAAAACTACTTTTGTTTTGGATAAGATTTGGAAATAACAACGAATTTTATTATCTTTCAGAAAGTCTATATGCCTGGCGACATGCAATTTTCATCAAATCTGGGACACATTCTGAATTCTAAAACAAACATAGAAACATTCAAATCATGTTAGATATGTTTGTTATGTTGATCGGAACAATATAAGAATTTAAATCTAGCAACCTCGGCGACATTTTTAATTTCTAATGGCGCCCATTTCCCAGGAATAATTATGCATCATATTTTCGTTTGTCATCTAATTTCTGTTTGAAATTAGAACCAATCAAGGCCCGATTTATCCATTGTTTTCAAAATTATTTGTGATTGAAAATTGCTAATTAAAAAATTTTTATTACTATATTCAATTTTCGATTTTTTTTCCTTACAAATGTGTACCGTTTGTCGTAGAGCCTAAGTTTAATTGGACATATTCTTTCTCGTTTTGTATGATTTGACTTGTAGTAAACATTTAAATCTTACTTCATAGAATATTTCTTAATCAGCACTTACTGTCACTGTCAACTAACGGTATTGACCCAGATGAAGACAGGATCTCAAAAGAAGTGCGTGAGGGCACGGGAAACATGGCGCACGAACGAATGACAGGCAAGATGACGGTCGGCGATAGCAACAACTCATAAATATATAGATGTTAAGGCACCAAAAAAATAGATTTAGATATTACCTAATGGAAATCAGATATTGAGTCAGTGCCGGGGTACCAAATAGGCAGAGTAGGCACCGGCCTGTGGGCCCCACGCCTTTTAGGGGCCCCGCTACAACGGATCAAAATAATATTGAATTGATTTGATCTTGAAAGTATTAGGAGATAATTTGCGAGGGAGGCCCCGAGATTTCGACTGCCTAGGGGCCTTCACAGGGTTTAATCCGGCACTGTATTGAGTACATAGCAACATGTCATGTAGATATTACCTTAATGGAAATTAGATATTCAATACATAGCAATATATCATGTAAGTTCAATCACTGACAGTTTCTATGATCCATATAGAAAATTATAAAAGGTTAATACACTGAAGTCTACTTTTTGCTTCTAGAAGTATGTTTTTAGGCATTTTTTTGATGGCACCTGTTTGATTGCATAAATGTACACTAGAGGGTCTACAGTTTATATATATATATATATATATATATATATATATATATATATATATATATATATATAGGGACAGACATATTTCCTAAATGGGAAAAGAAAGTAGTTCCAAGAGAGGTGATATAATTTTTCTCCCACTGATATATTTCATTACCTCACTGAAATATACAATTTCCATAACCCCTTGATAGATTTTCTTCATACTTGGCTTTAATCATTATCATGCAATTTTTTATGCCACGACTCCATCGCCCGTCTGACTTTGTTGTCACGGTCGTAATGATAGAAAGTTTGCATTAAGGTTTTGTTTAAAGTTGCTTCTTTTGTTTATATCTTCTAAAACCTTAGATTTTTTTTATATGCTTGGTGTAAATCATTATGAAGCCAAGACGATTCATTCGATGATATACTCACTAAATCTTTGACGCTTGCCCTTTTACCAAGAGGTCCAGGTCACAGTCATATACATTTGCATTAAGGTTTTATTTTTTTTTAAAATTAATATGTTTTTTTCCCTAAACCTTTTGTTGGCTTTATTTAATACATTGGATGAATCTTTATGAAACTAGGAGAGTTCATTCTTCGACATATTCACTCAACCGTTTAACCAAGGAGTCAAGGTTACAAGTTTCACAGTAATTATTCCATCGTGGCCTCGACATGCCCTGAATATGCCCTCACAATTAACATGAATTTCAAAGACCAGAATAGACATATACTTCTTTTATTGTTCTCTGTGCCCTCGAGGTTGCCATAAGGAAACAGTATGCGTTGGTGCCCTTATTTTCCAGAAATGACAATATTTAGGAATACCAGTCCCAACTGACAACGGTGCAAATCCAGTGTCCAGTATGGCCAGAATATTATTGTTACTACATCTCCCGAATGGAAAGTTAGTGACATTGCATTTTCACCAAATGATATTTTATGATATTTAGTTGGTCCTGACTGATAAAGATACAAATCTGTCATGCAAGATTGTCGCACTGATAGCTAGCTTGAAAATGCTATCACAATGTTTCTCTTTAATAGATAGTAGTATCACAAAAGACTTATTTTGAAGGTGTAGTTTGTTGTAAATGAACATGGTGCTGTTCATACATCCAACATAGCCACTATGACGTACATCTTGAAAATCGTGTTACCATTACGTCTCCTGAATAGATGGGGTCGTATTGGCATTAAGTTTTCAGTAAAGAACTTTATAAAATGGAGCTGATCATACATGAGCACGGTGCCGATCAGACATCCGTATTTTACAAATCTTGCGAGCTTGAAAATATTGTTATGGATATTCCTCATTTGACGTGATGGTTGTATTAACAAGAGGTTTTCACTAAAATAATTCTCACAAAATGTAGTTGGCCCTTAACAAAATTCACACCAATGCGACCTCCCAAAATCGCCGCCAGATATTACGCCAGAATGGATAGTCATATCAACTTTTCAAAAAAAATGAAATAAATAAAAATAATTAAAAAACACTTAATTCTTGTAATAGTATGTTGCTCATAGGTTAAAACGACGCTGATATTAGCTCCAGAGTAGCTGTCTTGATGACCATCTTTGTATGGTTAACTCTCCTGAATGGATAGTAGTAATGGCGGTATTTAACTAGTTCTAAATAAAAATGGCGCTCTTCTGACCGCTAGCATGGCACCAATGTGGTCATCTTGAAAATCTTGTTATCACGACTCCTCTTAAACGAGTGGTGTCATCATCATGGGGGTTCACTAGAGCAATTCGTGCAATATCTAATTGATTCAGACGGAAAATGGTGTAGATCCGACGACAATTCTATCTGCACTTTCTTGAATTTGAAAACCATACATGTCTGACATTTGGGTCAAATCAAAGGTCAGTGCTTGCAAGTTTGGACTACACTGATCTCATTGATTGTACATATACGAGTGAATTTTGATAATGCTCAGTGATTGTATGCCCATTATATTAGGTTCAAAGTCAAAGACTATAACAAAGCTTACAAAATGTACCCATCAATAGACTTCAGTTTATACGCTTGAATACCTAGAGATGGTGGTAGACATGGTTTAAACGAACAACAAAAAACTAGAAAATGAAAGATAAACAAAAATGAATGATTTTACCGAGCTTCAGATGAACAAGTCAGATGAATGAATATGCATTGCAATAGGAACATTGTCCTAGCCAATAAGTCTCTTACATTTTAACAAATAAATAGTGAATATATTGACGTGCAGCAAATACTGAAATCCTAAGAAACAGGAAAAGTTTTTTTTTAGGGAGTCCAATAGGTAAGTCACACAAATCAATGCATCCCTCAAACATTAAGGAACATTAAGCTAGAAGAAACATTGCAAGCATATATACCAAACATCAGCCCAAGAATATAATGAGTGTAATTGGTAGTTATTTTCCCGCTTTTTGGTGTCAAGATTAAAGGGGATGCTAACAATTCTGGAGACTGATTGTGAAATACATCTCATAAGGAAGTTCGTTTGAAGTTAAATGTCTACAATATTTTCAGGACGCACATAGATTAAAGCTTACCTGTATTGGTGAGGACAAACAGAATCGAGCTAGGTATCATACGTAAAAAATTTAGGACGTTGACATAACAAGCTGTATGTTAGTACCAAAGCTATACAGCTTATAGCTTATGTAATGAAGTATATTAGTACAAATGCTTTACAGCTTACAGCTTTTGGAATGAAGTCTTTTAGTACCAAAACTGTACAGCTTATAACAATGGAATAAAGGTTATGATATCACTTGATTAAGAGATCACTGTCCACTGTATCCATGTATTCTTCCACAGGATTCCGATTTAACATTATAGTCGCAAACGCCGCTATATTTATAGAAGATTGTAATCAGGACTACGAAATATAAAACAGTAGCTTCTACTTCAATATGATTGCCTCTGAATAAAATGCTCAATTGGTGCACGAGGAGTTCAGAAATGGAATTGATTGCTCCTACAAATACATTAAGAAAAGAGAATCGTGGACATAACAGCCAAACGTTATTACTCTTTATTCTCCCTGAATAAGCTTAATGGATGTTTTGATACTTTACATTATGACTGGAGAAAAGGAACCCGAAGAGTTTTATAATTTATTAATACCAGAGATCTCGAACATATAGAATACTTAGAATATACAGAAGATTTACAAAACATGGTTTATTCACGAGGGTTCACAGTTAACAGAGTCCGCTTAGTATTTCTTTGGCATGATTTGAGAAGTACTGAAAATAATATATTATATATTAATGATCTTAAATTAGCCATTGTATAACTAGGTATACATTTTAAAATGAACAGAAAAATGCTGATGCTCGCAAAATGAATATTTATTTCGTTTCAGATTCTCAAGTTAACATTTAGAACAGTCATCTCAAACAATTCTCGTTTAGACAACAATAAATGAATGCCATAGATTTTGCATTTATCAGTTCGTTGCACACTAATCTCGCTATTGTACCCAACCTGCATGCAATCAGTACATATGTAAAAATATTTTCTGTAGCATCTGTTTTTAGCATGTTATTAACGTCCAGGATATACTGGATTCATTTGAGGCATCATTTTAATTATTTGATGATAAGATCGTACACGACAAAGTGTACAGTGTAATGACACTTTTACATTCGCAATAAAGGACATATAGGATTTTCAATTGACAAATGTGCCATTGTGTTATATATATATATATATATATATATATATATATATATATATATATATATATATATATATACTCGTGATGACGCCTATCTAGATAAATCCTTTATGCCAACATAATCCTATTTTTTAATTCTTTCAACTTGTCAAAATGCTCATCTTTCTCATTTTGTGTTGTTGCTTTAGCTGCTATGACATATTTAGCTTTGACTGATTCACGCGCGTTTACTGAAATATCATATTCGAGTTCAAAATTCTGTTTAATGCACTGTCATATTATAGGACACAATATTACGGTTCAATGGCGTGAAAGAAACATCAATCACCTGCAATTTTCAAGTTGATGTAAACCTTTTTATATTTCACCCATTCAGGTACATCTATATATGAGCTTAATCTTATCGATTGATGCCTCTCTTCTTACAGTGTTAAATATTTAATGTTGTCAGACATCCACCTCGTGCTTTTGCTTATTTCCCTGTCCAAATATGGTACGCAAATTATCGAATAAACGCGTACTGAAATCATCAATTTCACCTCTGTTCATCGTGATTATAGGTCTTGTTCTGTGGTAAAATTCATCGTATTCAACCTTCTCTCTATCCTATGTGGACATTTCATAAATCTAATAGTTACTTCAAGATGAACCTTTAAAGAAACCAAGTGACGGATTTTTTTTCCGATTTATTTTTTTTTCAAGTTCGGTTCAGTGTCTTCAAAACAATTATGAAAATCTTTATTGTCACGACCATAAAATCTGTACTTGTCTACATTTCTCTTGAAATAATCGCTTAATTTTTAAGTC
This sequence comes from Megalonaias nervosa, assembly GCA_016617855.1. NCBI lineage: Eukaryota > Metazoa > Mollusca > Bivalvia > Unionida > Unionidae > Megalonaias > Megalonaias nervosa. Next base: position 28,714 of record JAECUM010012260.1, read on the forward strand.
ATGCATATTGATAGCATTCAATTCTTTTCTTGTTTAAATAAGAATTAAATGATGGTTTGTTCTTTTGCAATTCATCTTGTAAATGATTGAACACAATAAAAGTCTTCATCCTTTAAGTTATTTACATAACAATGCTTCTATATATTGTACTGCGTTGCATTTATAATCGTGTGGCTAAACCTTAGTCATTTGGGTGTTTTTGGCATAATAAACAAGAATTGTAGGTGATACTAGAGAACTATATCTTTTGTGAAGTAGCAGATATATCTATAAACACGCGCCGCTGTTAAGTGATTCTGGACGACCTTGTCACATTTACTAGCACGACAAAGAAGGGTTATTGGAGATTCTAGAAAAGTGTAGTTGTTGTGAAATAGCAAATAGATTTATAAAAAGAAACACATACCGTCGGTATATGATTGTAGACAATCATGGTCAGCCTTTTATGCATGGTTTACAATAGTTTTTGGACAGTCTAGAAAATTGCATCTGTTGCGATATTAAATCGTCTGTAGCCAGTGCTCTCATAATGACGAGAGAGAGAGAGAGAGAGAGAGAGAGAGAGAGAGAGAGAGAGAGAGAGAGACTTATGAAGTAAGTAAATGAGGACATCGGGAATCTTAATGGGTCAAGAATTTGCCTTAAGTCAATCACATCATGATTTTACATCTTTTCTCAGTACAGAGCTCATTTGATTGGTTTGGTAGATTGACAAAAGCATTGTATTTCTTAATATTTTTTACTTTATTTATCCTATCATGTTTGAATGCATCCTTGATTTGCAAAGTTTGAGTGTATTTTTGTCTTAGTATGCTGTTGGAAATACATGTAGTTCATGGTACTACAATATATGCACATAAATGTGTAATCCTCAAACTCTTTCACTACTTATAATATGGTTTCACTCAAGCCGTTTGGTAAATAAGCAGTCTCTGCATCGTCGGTGTCGATTATTTCACCGTGATATCAGGATTTATGGTTTTCAGTTCTACAATTGTAACATTTTATCAACTCCAATTAAGGTTTTAGGCATGATTTAGATATCTCGATAGTATAGTAGTGTTTCAGTAGTAACATACGGGCGATTTCTGGTACATATATGTGAAAATCTTGTAGTTCTTGTAGGGTTTAACGCCATTTTTCAGCACACGATATGCTATACATGGCGGCCAGAATAAATGATGGAGGAAGAACCCAGGAAAACCCCAGAAAGAATCACAGACCCACGAGAAGCTCTGGCAAGCCATATCACGTACCCGCAATGTCCGAGCCCGAGACTCAAACTCACGCAGACAGAGGTGAGATGGCAGTAATCCGTAACGGTGAGCGCTTTAGATCACTCGGCCACTCGGAACCCCCTGAAAATCTTGAAGTAAGAAAAATGGTCCAGTAGCACGGTCAAGGAACATGGTCGTGTTTTTTGTTTTTTTGCAGTAGTTGAGGAAGTGGTCTAGCACTATGATCATCATCACGTACGCGTATGGATGGCGAGGTCAGTAATAGGTAATATAAGAGAGCACGATAGAGCATATTTGAATTAATTTGTGACTTCGTTTATTCAATATGTTGCACGTGGGCTACGAAACCCATGCCATAAAGATGAAACTATTAAATTTAACTTGTGTTTAATAAATCTTATATGTTACCTAATGTAGCCTTGACAAAAGAGAAGGCTCACATTCGTGTATCTGTCATTTTTCAGTCATATCGCTACGATGTCTTCAGTGTGGCAGTTTATAGTGTTGTCTAGCGCTGGGCATCATGGAGCAGACATGTAGCATCATGTTCAACCCAGTCACATTAACCTGACATCAGGCCAACCAGCGGAAGCAGCAGATAGATAACCCAAGGGAAAGATTTTATGACCCCATTTTTAAGTTCAATGATGCAAAAAACAATATCCGAGATATGCAAATAATGCAAATTTGTAAACGTATTGGATTTGATGTTTCAAGCAGCAGTATGCTGGTTGGTGTTCTGTCAATAAATTGATCACGTAGACTAATCTAGACAGACATCGACTTAAGGCATATTCTCCATAACTGTATGGATTTATTTGTTAGTGAGTATTCGTGAAATGTGCTGGATTATTTACAATACTCTCGTATAGTATCTCAGATCAAGATAAACAAACATCTGTGTCTCTTGTGTCTACGTTCCTATTAGATGAGCTTTACACATATAAAAAGTTAAATGTCATTGGGACACAATAACTGTAAATTTGCATGCATAGAAAATATGAACTATGCAGCAGAACATGTCATGATGAATACTGTAAATCACATTTTCTTGCGTATCGTGTAGTTACATGTAAGCGACCATGTCTTAAATGTGGCATCGGAGTCAAATCACGTAATCAGCTTTCCTGACTATGTGTTCTTGAATATTATCGCTCGAAGATTCTTTGAACCTGTGATTGCACAAACAGCTGATGCTGCTGAGGAGCAGACACAGAAATAAATGAAATAATAGCTAGAACTGAAGCGATTGCCGTTTCTGATCTTGATATAGTGCAAAATTTAAAACAAGTCATGGACCGACTTTTCATTTAGGTAAATGTTTCAGTTATATAAGCAAGCCAAATGTACATCAGCATAAACAAATTGGGACCCATAGTTGCAAGGATCAACATGTTATCCCAAATAATCCACCAACCCACCCGATGCTAATGCGACAGTAACGGTCCAAGAACTGAAACAATTTGCATGTGAGCATTGTATACAAGTACCAAGAGTTGCAAGAAAAGCTGACATACTTGCATTATTATGCGTGTGTGAGGATGAAAACCGTCATCGGGATAAACAAAACAGTCGTTATATAGCATTTGCCTTTGTTACCAAGGCTGCTGAGTATCTTCCTGAACGAGAACGTCGTCGTCACATCGCACCTACCGCCGCTGAAGACGCACAACAATAAGTATTATTTAAATCTAAGTTTCACTAGCGCAATGGTGAATTAGAAAATGACGTGGCAATTATCCCACACACATATAAACCAGTTAAAAAGACGCTCGACAGCTGTTATCAAATATGTTTCCTGGAATTATATCGGAGTTACAGTACTCTGGATCTTATGAGTTAAGGGGGACATTGTCTGTAATGAGCATTTAGCTACGCCCCTAAGTCGTGACAAACTGGATTTAAAATTACAGCACCAGGAATTCACAGCGCAACTCATACAATCCTAATGCGTCAAGATATCAAGGCAGCCAATTATGATATCGACAAAGGAATTGAAAATATTCTCGGGACGCTGGGAAAATAGATTCGGATGGACTCTTGACATATGTACGAAAGTCGAAGTACATATTTCCTCATATCAAACGTTTCGTGGTTCGAGTTATATTCCAACGCCGGAGTATGTTCCGCCACGGTCAGTGATAAAAGTAAAAAGTGTTGATGATCGATGTTTTGAATGGGCAATTTTGTCAGCTTTATATCCGGCTAGTGATAATCAAGACCAGCATCGTAAATACCGGCAGCACCTGGGTGAACTTTTCACAATGTTGAATTTCCTGTGCAGATTACTAAAGTAACACTGAAAAATTTTAAACACTTAACCCAGGTATCACTGTTAATTTGTTCACTTGGAATAAAGGCTTTTATCCGGTTGCACTATTCCCACAAGGACAAGACGAACAATCCCAGATTAAATTGTAGTTGCAGAGTGATATGATTGGTTCAGAATCTTTATTTCATTATGTATCGATAAATACTCTCGACCGGTTGCTTAAACGACTCAGCAAGTAATATGGTAAGAAATATCCATGCAGACGTTACGTGTATGTATTTAGCACCCAACAATTGTTTGCAGATCATGACTTTTATTTCGGTAGGATCAGTAAAAAACATCAGCGCACAATAATGCCAGAACCAGGCAAAAACATTTTAACAAGTTGCTGACGAACCCTTATGCGAGTTTTCTTATAACGTAGTGAAGTATAATAGACAAACTGAGTCACGAATGTTATATCGTGTCCGGGATTCGAATCGCTAACGGCGAAATGGATTCAACAACAGCTGTATTCGCTCGCAGACGTGATTATGATCAGAGACAATATTCGTGATCTTTCTGATGCCACTCATTGCGGGATCTGTGAAGGAGCTTCTGATGGTAGAGGCAAGCTTTTCTACTGAAAATGGAAGTGAAGTATCTCGAATTTGTGATGAGCGCATATAGATGAGCTGCGCACAATGCATGTAATTACAGTTACGAATTTACCCAACAAAACAACAATTCCTGTAGTGTTTCATAACCTGCGTATGTATTATGATCTCCTAATAATGCAAGCTATAGCATCGGCGTCAAAGGCATCAATAAGTGTTATTCCAAACAATATTTTAAAATACATGACGTTTAGACTTTGACAATTACAGTTCATCGATTCGAAATAGTTGGACAAGTTAGTGAGTAATCTAGCGGTGGAAAACTATAAAATTACTAGTAGGTATTGAGTCACAAATACTGGCCTGTTAATGATAAAAGGTAAGTACCCATACTAGTACATGTACGATTCTGACAAATTTGTTGAAACTAAGTGGCCACCGATCGAGGTATTTTATTCGTCACTGAATCACGAAGGTACTTCCGTCATGAACATGCAAACAACGTTTGGTCGGCATTTGATTGTAGCACCATGTGTGATTATCACGATCTGTATTTGCGCACCAATGTGTTGCTACTCGCTGATGTGTTTGATAAATTTCGTGTCAATGCTATGGACATATATAAGCTCGATCCTGCACATTACTTCTTGTCACCGAGAATGGTATGGGATGCGTTATTGCCAAAAGCCAAAATCGACTTGGAATTACTCGCTGATAATGATGCAGCATCTGTTTATTGAGCGCTCACTTCGTGGCGGAATATCAATGGCAAGTCATCGATATGCGCGTGTAAAGAACCCAAGCACAAACAAGTATGACCTCTCTGCTCCTAAGAGTTACATCATGTATCAAAATTCCAATTGCCTTTATTATGGGTGGGGGAGGATTCAGCCGTCACCTGTCTGAGGATTTCAGTGGAAAGATCCTGCACACATTGACGTACAAAAATACGTACATAAATACAACACCAATAGCGACCACGGAATTTCTTTGAAGTTTAACTAGAATATCCTGAACAACATCACAACACTCACAACAATTATCTATTGGCGCCAGATGCGTTATCAGTTACTATTTGGTGGTTGTCACGTTATCGAATACAGTCGTGAATGAATCAGGATGTAGATTTACTGAATGCACCAAACTTGTTACAAATCTCAGGGCCAAATACAATTATGATACGTACGAAATATGCAGTTGTACTTGCGACTGGAATACGTGCACGTAAAGTCCATCAAGTGATTGGATTTCGTCAGCACTCTTGAGTGGTCCCATTCATTCAGATGAATACGGATTTGCGTACAGCCGCCACGAACATACTTTGAAAAGATTTCTTTAAATTCATGAACAATTCGGGAAAACTGCTCATGTACGAGTGTTATAACGACAAAATCAAACCGTTTTACCAGGATCGTGTCAAAACGCTTTTGACCGATATCGACTCGTTGCTGATGCGTATAACCACCGATGAAGTTAATTTAGACATTGCAAGCATATTCGCGAACGAATTTAACAATAGCGATTATTCGATAGAACACCCATTGTTTAGTAACGCCAATGAAAAAGTTGTTGGCATATTCAAAGGCTATCGCTGGAGTAAACCAATCAAAGAATATGTGGGATCTCGACCTACAATGTCTTCGGTTGTGGTTGGAAAGAAAACCATTAAAAGGTCAAAGGTTTTCAACGGGTTATTGTACAAAAGATTTCAGGCACGACATGTCTGTGGAATGTCTTATTGTCTACGTGAATTCGCACACACAGCAAAACTGATACGGCCAAAGAAACATCACATGGGTGTATCCGATGCACTAAAATAAGTTTGTCACCGCTTGATACCAAGCAATGGATATTTACCCGATGAAATTACCACTTACGCGTTTGGCCATCATTCTATTGTGAATCAACTTACAATTGATACACAAGAGCATTGATACGTTAGCGTGTTAAAATAGATATTGGTGGCAGTTCCATATTTGCTGGAACGACGTACAATTCATCTCACACAAATGTTCTGTTTGGTGCACGAGGTCCGACCGGTTTCGGCACCAAATGGTTACGTGTTGGTTGTCTTGTAATATCAAGCCGTCCCTAGATTGTAAATACATGGACAGACCATACCGGGTCAGTAGCACGACGTTGCCAAATGTTTAACTCTCCATGTGCATATAAACACCGAACATAATTGTTTCCGAGTGGTTCGAACAGTGGGGATTAGATCGTTCAACAATAGCTTGGTCACGATGTATAACATGTCCAACACGAACTCGCACACGTTGTTTCATCAGCAACATATCCAAGAAATTCTTTACCTGGATCCACTTGCAATAATCGTGGCCGTGTTAACTGTGAACGTGCATGAATGATTTCGTGTCTAACTGCGACGCTTGCAGAATCTTTTGACGTTAACGGCTCAGCTTCTTTTTATTTGCTTGCAAAATTGACAATGGTTAAGGTGTATTTTGTAGGTGTGTATCTTGACACGATCATGTGGAAAAAACATAAGAGATCATGATATTTGAACACCAAACTACCTACGTGAAATTTTTTGGTAGGTGAACTTTCCACAAAGCTTGTTTGGCCCACCAAACTCGAGCAACCCCGAGAACGACCTTTGCCGAGTTTGTAACTTTTCCACAATTGTCTCGCCTTTGTAACACCCACGCGGACTGTAGTACATTTATAATAATGTACGGCTTTTTGTAACCCTGTTTGTTTGTATCAATATAATTTACTTTTAATAGCTACCAGCCAGAACAATCTTTGCTTTCAAACCGTCTTTGACGATCCATCTTGCGATTCTTTCTCCAGCACCTGGTCCCGCAATCGCATTCAAGTCATGGATGTGGGGCCCCGAGTGGCCGAGTGGTCTAAAGCGCTCACCGTTACGGATCACTGCCATCTCACCTCTGTCTGCGTGAGTTCGAGTCTCAGGCTCGGCTAACGTGGGCACGTGAGAAAGCCTGCCAGTAGCTTCTCGTGGGTCGGTGGTTCTTCCCGAGGTTTTCCAGGGTTCTTCCTCCACCAATTATACTGGCTGCCATGTATAACCTATCTTGTGCTGAAAAAAGGGGTTAAACCCTACAACAACAACAACAACAACAACAAGTCATGGATGAGATCCAGGTCGGCACTTTGACTCACACGGACATCATTTGATGTTTTATAAACAAGATCATGTCAGTAACATGCAGCATCAATACGATTCACGAGTGCCTCACCAGGCTTTGGTTAGTTACTAGAATCAAGTCACTTCAAGCCGTGTCCCGGGCACATAGTAATTGTATCCAAGAATTCTGATTTTACTAAGATATATACGAAGATATGATTGTGTTATATAACAATTATATTATTATATAGCATTACGAAAAAGGAAATCCAAAGATTTGAAAAGCTCCGCTTTCACAGTTATTAATTTCTCTGTACAGCCGCCCAAACCACTCAAACACAGTTGTGATGGAACGAATTCAGAGTTTCCAATACTCATTCCATTGGACCTGATGAATCAGGAAAAACTCAGCTGTTGCTGAATATGGTTTACTAGGGCTGACATGAGATAGTTTGTACGTGATTGCGCCGTCGGCTGATGATCAACCGTGTTATGATGTACTCAATGATTTAAAGAAAGAGTTGATTGACAAAGTGTCGTCGTCCTCCAGAAGCAAAGTTTCTACTGATTTCTTTTCTACACTTTGTGTGATTTGCAAGTGAAAATAATATTGTCATGTACGACGATGCGATGCTTGAAAATCAAATTAATCCCACAAGAATATTTTCACCGGGTCGACACTAAAACACCAATGTGATCTGTTTAACTCAACGACATAAGTGCCTGCAGCGATCTGTGACAGTTATAACGTGCTGATGAAGATTTCGTGGCATTGGCGCGCATTGCCTTACAAATATTCATTAAACTTTCAGTGCCGCTGGCCAGTCATGGAATGAATTTCATGACATGTTTGCGCGAAACACTAACGACCCGTTAGGTTTTCTCACTATTAATTAAATGTACTATTGATAAAATAGGTGGGCCGAAAAAATATAAAACAATTTAACAATCATAACAATCATCTAAGATGCCGCTTTCCGTCAGTGATGTCAAAGACGAGTATGAAAAGCGACGCCGTAAAACCATTCGTATGCACCAGGAACTGATTTACAATGTTATAGAAAGCCGCTAAGGTGTCAAAGACATATTACAGTCAAGACAAACTGCACGAGAAGATCTTATAGCAGGCTTCGAACGAAAATTTGTACCGCTTATTAAACCAACAAAAGAAATTGTGAAACGTGCTGAAGATATTAAAACTGCAAGAAGAACAGCAGTAGAACAGGTGGCAGAGCTAACAGGAACTGAAACGGAAAAGAACTGGGTCAATTGGGAAATAGCTAAATGCTACAAGGCTATCAAATAGGTCACATGAGCTACTTCAGAGACTATTGCACGGTTGCCACGTGCGATTGAGGAAGTCAAAGAAGACGTCGGTAAAAATGGAAAGATTTCAGAAGAGGAAAACATCAAAGAGTTACTTAAAAAGATTCGACCACCCGCATTGCTGTGAATGATGGAAACACCAAAATGAGGTTTTAATGGACACGGTTGGCAATGGATCTTCCAAAATACCATCTATGTAGGTTTTTATATACACCCCGGCTGGGAAAATTTAGAGATAAACATCCCAACACAGAATAAGAAAAGACATGGGTCAAGTGGGTAGAGTATGGAGGGAATTTACTTAGTTTAAACAAGCCACTTGTAGGCTGTTTGAGTTTGCTTGCTTCGGCTAAAGCTGGAGAAATTAATGATGAAATGAGGCAAGGAAACATTTTGCATAACTCTAATACGAGGCAAAGACTTTCCGATGACCTAAGTGGTTAGAGGCAAAAGGGCGTCAATCAACCACTGAAACTGAAACAGCGAAGGCAAAGAAATATACTGAGGAATATTTGGATCAAGCAGCAGCACAACAACAACGATACCAAAGTTTAAATTATCCAGAATGCTGTGCATATAAGTTAGGATCATTAATAAAAGAGCAAGAAACATCTGCACCCGTACCTATACCTGCAAAGGCACAAATAGAAGAAACACGTGTAGCTATACACCAACCAAAACATGTATCACTTGCGAAAACATCAGACATAACAACGACCTGAATATGAGAAACAACAACAATAACAGAAACAAATATTTATAACACGTGCAGCATGTGACCCCAAAGCGAAGAGTTAGCTGTGGCTCCACGAGCAAAACTTACACGAAAAGAACCCGAACAATTTGAAGAACAACCAAAACGTGTATCACCTGCATAAACGTCAAAGAGGAATACGAACAAATGAAAAAGTGTATAGAGCAACAACCTAGACCCGAACTTCGCACAATGGAAGAACAATCTGAATGGATTGATGAACAAATAAGAAGGTGGTACCAGCAACAACCAAAACAAGGAAAATGCCTTGGTGGACTGTGTGACTCTAACGACCTAACATCTCGATTGGAAATATTTGTGGGATCAGTTCAAGTGGGCAACAACCAACCAGAAGCCTCGATTTGTCAGCAATTGCTCACAATGGACAAAAAAAAATATATCGCGCGTTGATGCATGAACTTGTTGAAGACATCAATGATATATATTGCGCCACCTATGATGAGTTCTGAGACGATTGAAACGCTATGTGATTTGCTCGAAATATATGCTGCGATGTAACGGATTGTTGTAAATACAAACCAGAGTGTTATCTCGATGATTACGATTTCGTGTACGAAAACAGGTTTTTTATTAAAGCTTTTTCTACACATGTTACTGCTAGTAGAGTGCCTATATTTGAAATTGCATTAGCGTCATTGAGAGTTTATCACAGTTGGCCTAATAACTGACCACAGCCGTCTTGGTGTAAATAACTCATTTATTTTTAAGGAAATAGTAGCGCCACCTGGAATACTATTGACCTTCCTGTCGGCGCGTGCGACATTGAATCGATCAATGACAATTTCGACTAAGAATCACATTGGCTACCGGCAAAGATTAAAAATATTTCTACTCGTGAACATGAGCCCATATATTCATCTCTGTTATTTCGATCGATTCAGCGCCGTATGTGGGTGACATGAAACGGTAGGCAATAAGATCAGTTTTCGGTTGGTCTGAAGACAATCCAGATGATGAACGATTTTTACGCATGGGATATCATATCGCGCCTGACATTGTTAGGATTACATTATCGATACAGATCAATTTAACTTGTGACGCCATCTGTGGCAGTTACGAAAGCCAAGTTTCTTCCAAGTGTGGCATCCCAGGGTTATATACTGATCGGGTTTTCACCGACTGTGGAACCGGGTGATTTGATATCGAATACACCCGCGTCGCCTGTTTATCTTTAATGTCATAATAATTGATTGTCAGATATTCGTTTTACCTTTGTGAATCAAGACGGGTATATTGTAGATCTGAGTAGTGAAACGTTGATGATATAACTGTACACGAGAGATCGAAATGATATTTAATATAATGACCGCCGTACGTGGACGTGTAAAATAAATGCATGTTGTAAACGCGAGAAAACTGGTTTACGCGACATATTACGGAACTGGCGTTGTTCGTGGATTGTTCACGGGCGCACCAAATGCGCTTATATCCTTGTCATCTTTGTTACATCCTTGTCATCGCGCGCTGCACCAATCGCTAAACAAGTTGTACTGCGAGTCGTTGATAGTATCAAAAACATTTTCGCGGATCGGTTGAAAAGCATGCGATTGTGAGCGGTCAATCGATTCGAGATCGACTACAACGATCAAAAGAGGTTACGCTACCATCAACAGAAACTATTCCGGCCGCGGGTTAGTAAACTTATCAATGAAGCGGCTCAACAACGATCAAGAGTCAGAAGCAGCTCAACTGCGAAAAGAGGAATCTGCTATTGTAAATTTGGTAATGGGAGGTGGATATGAACGGCAAGCCTTCAGGCAATGGTATTAGACAAAACCTCTAACATATAAATAATGGTTCAGTTCAAAGATATATTATATCCCGCATTTGAGATGGACGTGTCTGTGTTAGTGGATCGAAACAAAAGAAAGATTTTCAGTATTATTCTTACCCGGCAAAGGACCCTGATCAACTAAAAATAGAATTACAACTGCAAGGCATGTCCAGACTTTTTTCTTCCATACGAAGCTTACTTGGAAATAAATGAATAACTTGTACAGAACGATGTTGGCTGCACCGATTATCCCGCCATTATTATAGTTGGGTTTGTTAACAACAGAATCATTTCGTTGTTCAACAGTGCACATTATTTCATCGATGGAAAGGAAATCGAATCAATTCTCGACGACGTTGATGTTGCCATGACGATACTTGGGCTGGTCCGACGATGATGTTTATCTATGATACATATAATCCTGCAGATTGTAGACTGTATACATCTCATCGGCTTACACAGGATGCTTTTGTGGAACCCACATCCTGCTGGTATGATTACAGACCTGCCTCACTGAGGATTCATTGAAATTTTCGTGTGGAATTCCCTTCACCCACTTATTTGGGTTTTGCAAGGTTATTTTGGTGGCTAAACATAGTCATATTAACCCGTAAAAGTCGCTCCAACTTTGCAATTTGGCATGCTAATCTTGTAGCTGGTGTGGAGGTGTTTTAGAAACATTACCATTATGCATGCCTGTGGTATCCCCTTTACTGACTACATAATCATGCTTTTTGACATTTATGCAGTCGGGAACCACTTCAATGGTGTTGTTTCTCGCAGATACCACAGATGCGCACCAACCAAGTGATATTCGGGGGCAGTTTATATGGCAAATAAGTACCCAACAGGGTCTTAGCGCATAAAAGAACATATTTGTGGCGTTTAAACTTACAGCGCGAGATGACAGTCAAACCCATTGACTGCCTAGTGACTGGGGTTTAGTTGCGGTTAAACGGTTATCAGGACCCCTCCCCCCCCCCAAGAAATTAGGCTTAACTATGCAAAAGCCAATTCTCATATTGCACGTGCATATAATAATCTGTGGTCGTATAAGGACCGATATGAAAATGTTTACACTGGTTTTGCAAATTTCCCAAACACGATTTTCGTAAATAATACCTAATTTATTATTTTCCATTGGAACACCTAGAGTTGTTCAGGCAATTCATTGTTGACATGTGTTTTCATGCACGTGTTGGTGTGGCTGGTGCTCAGTACATGTTATGCTGTGATTCATTCTAACAAGACATGATGGTCCTTGATGCACCTGTGGAACATTCTTAATTGAACTTGTTATGTCCTTAAATAACAATGTCCTATCATGAAGTGCAAGTAGGCCTTAGTAAAAATCAGCTGGGAAAAATAAAAACCAATTGTGGGATCACAATGAGTAATTCTTTAGCAAAATTAAGTGGATTGTACTAGTGTGGTTGACCAAAATATAGCTCGATCAGCTTAATGCCCCCAAACGAAATAACACCTCAGTGGTATTAAAATTATCAAAATCAGAGGTGATGCAATTGCAAAAGACCGGTGGAATATTTCCATTCCAGCGTTGTTGGCATCAGCGCCTCCAGCCGTTGCACAGCGGCCGCGTTAGGGGATGTCTTAACTGCATTCAGGATGGATTTGAAAAAAAAAAAGCGATCAGGGGTCGTATGCGAATAAACATTTGAAAAGGTCTTCTATTACTGGGAACAAGTCGTCGAATACCACCGGGAAGATGTCTTCGATTATCCGGTACAGCAAGCAGAAGGCCACGTCGTTAACAAATCTTGATTTAGTCACGATGGGAATATCAGTCAAGCATTATCGGTGTCTTTATGCGAAATGAACTTGCACACGGCAAACAGTTTAATATTATATAAAATGTCTATTATCATTTACGGATGTTACTCACCCGGTGATGCGGTGCTGATGTAGATCTGAGTAGGTATGCCACAAAAGCGGATTTGACTGAATATATCGGCCGGGTTATTGTAGGTGTTGACCCAGGTGAGCTTGTGATTTCTGAAAATCGAACTGGAAAACTTAAAAGGTATAACGTGGAATTCAAGATGTTATTGTCAGGCTGAGAAGCGCTGTTGCCAGGAACCCAAATGAAAATCACTGAAAACGCTGATGTGTTGGTTGTGTTTATCAAAGACCATGTTGACAATATGAAACAATACGAGGATGAACAGATCACAAATATTCCACCACCACCACGTTTAGTAAAATCAAATACACCATACCCAATACTGACCATTGAAGAAGAGACAGCAACTGATAATAGAATTTTAAAAAATGGTCGTTTTGATTTTGATGATGTGAATGGTTTTGTTAAACCTAAATCTAACATCTTAACGTCGCGCGAGTCTGGATAGCATTTATTTATTGAATCCAGTTGTTAAAGTGGACGGAGTCAACCAATAGCACTGACAAATAATCGGCCTGGTATACGAATAATAATACGTAACGAACCCGACACCGATCTTCCCAAATATTTTATATATATATATACGACATCAATAGCATTGATAGCTCACGATAACATTTAGTTTGAAGTATTGCACATTTATCCAGCTGGGTACTTAAATGTCTTTGGCAATTGTGATTAAGATTAGATTTATCATTACATATAAGTAATCAATTCTGATGGCAGTTAGAAAGTAGCGGAATTTACTGACGGGGTGTTAGACCAAATGCCAGTGGATGCAAATATTGATGGTGATTTTGTTCCACTTGTCGGCAAATATCCGCGTCAGAGTGGTGTTACCAGACACTCGTATACACTCAAATATAATCTTGCTAAATGTCAAATAGAAATTGATAGTTGGAACTACCTAATGTGCCAAAACCAACTCGAGATCAGCTTGATGCAATAGCATTAGCACGTAAAAAAAACCCCACCCAATCGTTAAATTCACCACCAAGTGCGAAAACACTCCGGGTTTTTTTCTACAACGGCAAAGTGGAATTCTCTGCTACATCCACCCCAGTTACGTTCACCAATGAATATGTTACACCAGCACTGACTCGACTGGGACAAAGAAAAGATTTGGACTGTTATTCAGCAAGGACGCACTTGTTCGGGTAATAGTTTTTGGACGACGACGAGAGCAATCGTTTCAGTGGTGCAGTCAAAGAACGCACACTCACCAGAAATTTAAATGTTTCCCAAGCAGACATTTTTGATGATTGTGTGACAGTTGTGCCAGGGGAAAGGGTAATTGTGTAGAAGTGCGTGTATGTGTTGCACCTGTCAAGGTCGGCCTGTCGAGCAATTGTACTATATAATTAAATTCTTAATAGAAGAACTATATTGAACCCTCAGTGTTATCGACGTGAAAAATTAATCGAAGCGGGACTACAACTGCAAATTAAATCACCAAGAGGACCGCGCTACTTGTAAAATACAAACATACATATACTGTCGTTAATGCAATTTGTGGAATCGCCTCGGCAGCATCTTTTGGTCTTGGTGTGAATGGAATAATGGCAATAGCAAACAAAATATGTGCACCAATCGGAATTGTTGTTGGGGCTATATCGGTAATAACAGTTGTTAGGGGTTGGTGTTTGTAAAATAATTTCGATATGATTACTTTCACTAGTACGTGTCCATTCAGACTGTTTGCAGCGGCACACATTAGTCTCAACACGATTAGTAAATTATTCGGTTGCTATACAGGATAAAATAATTAACATGGCAGAAATGGAAAACCACCGATAACTCCAGGCACAGATAAGAAACCGTAATGTAGAGGAATTACAGAAAATGAAGGTCAAGTAAAACACCATACAATCAATAGTTTCATAGGCCGTTTTACTGGTCATTGATTAAGGTCACTGCATCTATCTTGAATGACTCTGGCTATTGTTTGGCCACTTCATTTTTGTGGATTATTATTCCACGATTTGCACATAGTATGTGACTTTGATGCTTAAATGAGCAAAAGTCATGAGGGATAGAAGGCCATGACCTCTATCAATATCAAAACACCTATATCCCCTCTACTATCTTCAAACATTAGCTGACTTAAATATGCTCACATTTTTGTGTGTGCATGTATGTATGTGTGTGTTAGTGTGTACGTGTACAATCCAATGCATCAGGAATTAGCAAAACAATCAATACAACATGAGCATATTTTCAAGCAGATAAAGTTGAAAAATCTCCATACAATATATTTTTAATATTTCTTACAGCTTGAATGCATTTCTGACAATGTCAATGTATCTGTACATATCACTATTTATTAGCCACTAAGTGGTTAGAGCACCTAGACTTTGGAAATACTGTGACAGACCAAATTTTATTCAGAAATGTTGTTATGAAAATAAGAGTACATCAAACTATAACATAAACAAAGATACAGATAAATGATTTATATCAAAGATAGTAATGAAGAAAAGCTAAAGGGCAGAAAGGATAAATTATCTTTAAAGAATACTTTCACAATTTATCTTAAACTGTCAAAACAATGTCGACACAATATTCCTGTTAAAAGAGTTTATATGTCACTCCTAGCTGATCCTCAAGAAAGAAGGAAGATACGGTTAGAGTTTCTAAAGAAGCCTCACTCTGAGGCTCAGAAGAAAGTTTACATAATGACCAAAGAACACAGAAAGATTCCACCACAGTAATGAGCGCATCACTGGTCTCTGGAGCTAAAAGTACCTGATAAATTATGAGAGATGAGGGTCCAACCCAATGGTGGGGCCCATCAAAAACTTAGGGATATTGGAGAGGAATACTTTCAATGATGGTAATTGTACAATCTTTATCTTTAAAAAAAAAGAGAAGAAAATCAGATACGGTAGGTAATGATGGGCAGATCAGATCAATGCACTGCCTACTGCACCAATTATAGACTACTCTCAACTTCGCGTCATAAAACTTCTAGGTCTGCTTTTTAGCCTGAGTGATGCTATCTGCAACGTTGCTCGAAAATTGACCTTGGCGCAGAGATTGTTTGATATGAGCCAGGCGTGAAGACAGAGATTGTTGAACGATTGGAACCCTCCGTGCTGTGACAGCAGATCTCTCCTAAGCCAAGAAGTCGAAGACGTCATTGAACCATGACCGTTGACGCCATAGGGGTAGGGGTTGCTTTTGTTCAGCCTCGCTGCAAACAAGCCTACCACTGGCCTCTACTACAGTCGAAAGAAACTTTGTTAACAGATTGGAGCAGAGATCATTATCTTTACCTGGATAGGCTATCAGCAAGAATATTCTTCTTGTATGGAGTGTGGCAGATACTATTCACCATTAAGCTATCCAACACAGATGAGTCAAGACCTTCAAACAATTAAGTCCGTTGACACATATCAGACCCACATATTAAACAGTAACATAGGGAAAAGGGTGAGTGGATATTGACTAGTTCCCTTCCTCTCAGGGGATAGGATGCTCCCCAGAGCATAAATGAAGTCTGATACTTGCAAAAACAAACATCAAGTGAATGATATTTGTTGTTCACAGATTCAAGTTACTGATGCCTGGTGACCAGTATCTGTTACTTTGCTATGTGCCCTAGTGTTGTGTAATTTTAATTTGCATTGTGTGCTTGACCTTTGTCCGTAATTGAGAGTAGGAGTTTGGGCCTACCGGACTAATGTCATTTTTAAAAATATGATCTTTACCTGAATTTGAGTTCAAGAGCTAGCCTTGATATGGCCTTAGACAAATGTGAAAGTGTTCTTATTCTGGGAGTTGAGTGCTAATGTTCCTCTTCAAGTGTGTCAATTTGGTATCAGACTTAGTCTCAGGACCCGGGAGTGACTTCTGTGCCCCTTGCGTGTATTTATTTATTACTAGGCAATATCCTAGCTAAAGAAAGGTTGTGGTCAATCCACTTGTAACTAACAAGCCTCGTTTGGATCAAAAAGTTGATCTTATTGAAAATGAAATCCCTGATTTTTACCCTGCTTGTGCTATTACCAGAGCTATGGCAAAGAGAGCTCCTGAGAATCACACTGATAAGTAAATTATTCCTTTAGCTGACACATTTATTGGTCAGTCTTGATGATGTCACTTTTGCTCCTGACATTGATCAATCATGAGTTATTTATCACAATGATCTTCTTTTACTACCCAATCTCTCTATTCTAATCTGGGTAACAAAAGACAATCACTCATTGTAAAACAGGAATAAGATCCTGTGTGTGTGTGTGTGTGTGTGATTTGTATCATTGTAGAACAGGAATAAGATCCTCTGTGTGTGTGTGTGTGTGTGTGTGTGTGTGTGATTTGTATCATTGTAGAACAGGAATAAGATCCTGTGTGTGTGTGTGTGATTTGGAGTTTTAAATCCAGTTTCAAAAATTTTTCAGTCATATTGCTATGATGTCTGCAGTGTGGCAGTTTATAGTGATGAATAGCACTGGTGCATCATGCTGCAGACATATAGCATCATGTCCCAGCCAGTCACATTATCCTGACACCAGGCCGACCAGTCCTAACATTAACCCCTTAATGCTGGGCACCAAGCAAAGAAGCTGCTTGAACAATTTTTAAAAGTCTTTGGTATGACTAGGCTGGGGTTAGAACCTGTGACCTCCTGCATCCTAGGCAGACACTCTAACCACTTAGTCCACCAGAGCAGTGAAATTTGAGTAAAAAAGTATCAAAATCTGGCCATAAAACAAGGGATAATACTGAAGGTATCTGAATAAAAATAATGTAATAAAAGGAAGGATTTGGATCATTGTTATTGCTACTTTCCCCAAAATGAAACACTCAATAGTATTAAGTCAAATATTAACAAAATTCAAAAGCTTTTATTGGCTGCCAATGCAAACAGACAGACTATTTTAAAAACTTTTCCCAATTTTTCTGTTTTTCAAGGACTTTTTGAGACTGTGCAAAATATGTAGAAATCTGAAAGGCCCTCAAGCAATTACGCTTTCTGTCAAATTTGCTCAAATTCTATTATGGATTTTTGAAAAAGAAGTTATTGAAAGGTTTTCTGTAATTAGTAACAGCAGTAACATTTCATTGCAGATTGGCATCATTAGTATGGACTTGTAAGCCCTTGGAGCCAGTATGTTTTCTGTACAGTTCCATCAAATTCTGTTGAGTTAATTGTTTCAGGGATTTTTTATTCTTAGTTATGATGGCCATATTAGATGGTAAATAATTCATATGGATTTTAAAGCACTGAATACCAGAATGATTTTTTGGTCAAGTTTGGTCCAATTTTAGTGGGCAGTTTTTAAGAGGTCATTTAATGGTTATACTACATTCAGTAGTGGTGGTCATGTCTAATGGTGGATCAGCATTATTTGTACAAACTGAAGCCCAACCATGCCAAGATACTTTCTGCCACATTTGGTCCAATTCTGTTTGGCAGTTATTGTGATGAGGCTGTAGATACGATAACACATTTGTTTGTTTATTGGAAAACTGGTTTTAGCAGCATTATTAACACATTGCTGACTATATCATGCTGAGGAAAATGAGAGCTAAGGACCTTTCCTAAAAACATTTCAAGACAACCAAACAAGGCTGGTCTGGGCAGGTATCAAACTCCTGACCCTTGGATTATAAGTCCAGCACTCTACCAACAGAGCTACAGTGTCTCCCAGTGTCAGAGAAATTGAGATAAATGCAAAGTTTTAACATAATTAATGGAGGTTGAACAGCATATCACCAGGATCTACCTTTGCCTGTGATGGATAGTCCTGTCCAAGATGAATATACCCATCAAGCTTAATGACTGCACATACAATGTTGTCAGTAAAACTGAGGAATATACAAAATCTTGATATCACTGCTGGTGCATGAAAAGCAGGTCATCATGACCTATTTTTCTTTCATGGTCTGTAGCACCCTCCAAGATGAATACACTCATCTAGTTTTATGACTACCTAAACTTAACTAAATGTGGATGCCAACAACAAAAATGCCATCTGAAGAAGTGATCCCTACATCTTGACTATGCTGCTCTGGAGAAACGAAAATGTTATTTATACAAGAATCCTTCTAAGGGACGGATGCTCTACCGAGTGAAAAGAATTTTGAGGAAATAAAGATAAGACTGTTTCTTCCTATCAACTGCTGAGTGTTGAAACCATCTCTGATATTCTTCACCAATAACAAGATTGTCAAATTAGCTGCTGTGGTACACATATTGGAAGTCTTTTGGTGAAAACCACTGGTTATAAAGACCATCCGATCAAGCGGAGTAGTGACAAGATTTTTAAAACATCATGGTAGCCATACTGGATGTATAACTAGCACCATTTTCAGTTAGGAGCAACCAGCTGTCATAAGAAGTCTATTGCTGCAAACCCAATGTTGATATAGCCATCCATTTGGAGAAAAACTGAGATAATATTTTCAAGATACGACTTTCCATTCCAGAGTAGCAATAACATGACTTTCAAGACGACTGCTGTGGTGACCATACTGGAACAAAATCTGTGTCATTTTAAGACCAACTGAACATCACAATAAATCTTCTGGTGAAAACCCCAAAACAACCTTTCTGTTCAAGCAGAGTTGTGATAAGATTATTGAAATGGCTGCCATCAGGCCATATTGGATATCAAATTGGCATCATTTCTATTTAGGACCAGCTAGACATCATAAGACATATTTTAGTGAAAACCCCATACTGAGTAGCAAATAGATTTTCAAGATGACTGCCCTGGTGGCCATATTGGACATCAGATCGGTACCATTTTCATTTAGGACCAACTAGACTTCACAAGAAGTCTTCAAGTGAAAACCCCATGGTGAGATACTCCTCTATTTATTAGGAGTAGCAATAACAAAGTTTGCAAACTGACTGCCATACTGGACATCAGATTGTTACCATTTTCATTTTGGACCAACTAGACATCTTAAGAAGTCTTTTTTGAAAATCCCATATTGATATTACCTCCATTCAGAAGTAGTGATAACAAGATTGTCAAGATGGATGCAAAGCAAAATTGGGTATCTGATGAAACAAATATTTTAGTGCAAACCCCATATTGATATAACCATAAATTCAAGAGGATTACTGATAACGAGATTTTCAAGATGGCCACTGGGGGTCCATATTCGATGTCAGATTGGCATGTTCATTTAGGAACAACTAGACATAAGTATTTGAGTGAAGACCCTATGCTGATATGATCATCCATGCTGGAAGAGTAGTGGTAATAAGATTTTCAAAATGGCCACTGTGGCAACAATAATGGATGTTCAAGCTACATCATTTATATTTACGACCAACTACCATGAGATGAATTTGTTTATAAAGTTTCAAGGCAATCCTCCAAATAGTTGAGGAAAAGTAGTGATAACAAACGTGTGCTGACTGATGGACACATCAGGGTGATGGATGGATGATGAACAGACCATCCCAAAAGCTCTTCTGGTCTATGACCTGTACAGCTTTAAGAATAAAGTCGATTTAAATTTATTGTATCACTTTTAAGTCTGGGTTGATACACAACTAAATTTTGTCACAACCATGGTGAGTGGGTTGTATAAAGATAATAATTCCTTTTTCTATTGCACAAATTTTATTATGGAGACTTTATAACAGTATTCATCAAAGGATTATATCATATAACAAGAACAATGAATACAACTTTCAATATCTTATAATCACAGTTGCTGAAGCTATATCCAGTCTAATTACAGCACTTAATCCAATGCAAACAGGACATAAAATTATTGTAAACAAAAACTTAGGTCCCTGCCACAACGATGGCAATAATGATTCATATATTTTGTCAGAAGCAACACAATATTCTGGCTGAATCTTGAATGGCTATAATTAATGTTTGTTTAATGATTTAGTCCTTTTCAAATTTAATCAGGAAACTAGAGCTTTTAGCAATGGGTGTATTGCAAAGGGACCTTTTTATTACAATTTGCTTGGTAAGGCCTTAAATGGGCAATATGGCTATAACTAAATGATAATGCAGAAAGCTGGAAATTACATTCATTTAATGTCTTGTCATTTTAAGGTATCTGCCACAATTGGTTGAAATTCAACAATGCTTGGTAAATAATGCTACAAAAAATAAAGTTAGGAAGATAGGAAATCAAAGGATATAACTTCTGTAAATCATGCTGTGGAATGCTTGAAATAAAAAGCATTCAAGATCTCACCTATATAAAGCCACATGCCAAGTTTAATTGAAATCCAACAAACCTGGTTAAAGTGGAAACCAAAGTCAAAGGGACAGTTAACAGGGGCCTAATGCAGTACATCATCTTGTGGAATGCTAGAAATAAAACTCATTCAAGTCTCATTAATACAAAGCTGCATACCAAATTTAGTTAAAATCCAAAAACCTTGATAAAATTACACTGTCAACACCAAAGATGGCAAATCAACACCAAAGATGGCCAATCAGAGTGTACAAAGTAAATGCTGTCATGGAAGGCAGGAAACTGAATACATTCCAAGTCTCATCTATATAAATCCACATACCAACAAAGACTGAAATCCAACAAACCTTTCTGAAGATATGTTTTGGAACCAAATACAGGAGGATAAACAATTTGGCAGCATAACTCCTTTAAATAGTGTCATGGAATTCTTGAAATAAAAAACTCATGCAAATTCTCATCACTATACTATCATATAAAATCTGGTTGAAATCCAACCATTCTTGGCAAAGTTATGCAGCACAAAGCAAAGTCAGGATGACATGTAATCATGGAGCATAATTCCTTTAAATGCTGTGGAATATTGTAAATACAACTCAATAAATATCTTATCAAGATGAAGCCATATATAAAATTTAGTTGAAACCCAAGTAAGTAAAGTTATGCTTTAAAATGGGAAGTCAGGAAGATGAGCAATTAGGTGGCACAGCTCCTGTAAATGATGTCACAGAAGCTGGAAATTGATGTCTGATCAATACAAAGCTGCATTCCAAATCTGGCACCAATCACACAGCTAACAGTAAAGTTATCCTGAGGAAACCTATGTGAAAACGGATGGACAGACAGTTGGATAAATGTACAGACATGATTATAGCTTCATTGAGCAGGGCCCTAACAAGTTCAGCCAAATTGACCACTTCGATCTCAAGTGAGACCCTCAAAATCTAAAGTATTTTGAATAATTTTTAGAAGACCAGGTGAAAGTGTTCTAGCACAATATCCACAAACTTATCCTACATACTGCAACTGGTTGTTAGAATTATAGTAGTCAAATTATTCTTACAAAACATTTGACATTCTGAGTCATTTATTACTATCTGGCAAAATTCTGGTCAAAAATAATCTTACTAACCTCAAAACAATTGCATGCTATGATAATATTTTGCTTGATGTTGCACGAGTAACCAAAAAAAAGATTCCGTCGCAAGTGTAACAACAATAAATGTAACAAAAATAAAATAGAAAAGAAGAGGTAAGTTTGCATCTTTGACATACATAGCTTTCTTCTGATCGTTTCATGTTTTACAAGCACCTATAAGACTAGGATCAGTTTACACTGTGTACAACAATTACACATCCATACAAAACTGTTTATAATGTGATCATTTCATTCTAGATTGGACTTCATTTCAATCCTGCTTTTAAACAAAATTAATTTATTAAACTTCTAGTCAGAACATAAACAGGTTCTTTATTTTGACTGTATTTTCAAAATTATATGTAATTTTCATAATTAAATTACATATTCTGCACAAGTCACTTCATCAAAACAATGTAGAGATCAATTATTCAAACAGCTGTCTCAAAATCAAGTATTTTAAAGGCATAGATTTATGCTTGTAATCTTTGACAATATTTAAAATCAATAGCCACTGTCAGTGTGTGCGGTGTGAACATAACTCCTATATATGTCATGGAATTCTAGCAATTAAAATAATTTAAGGTCTCATTGATCTAAAAGTGAATATCAAATTTTATTTCAATTAATGTCCTTGGTTTAGTTGTGAATAGAAGCCACAGTTGGGAAGATGGAAAATGTGGGACAATAACAACTCTAAATGTTGTGGAATGCTGAAAATTAAACTCATTCAAGTCTAATCAACATAAAGCTACATGCCAGATTTGATTAAGATCCAACAATCCTTGCTCAAGAGATATGGCAAAAACTCAAGTCATCTAAATAGTCATTTGGGAGCATAAATTGTGTCAATGATGAATCAGAATGCACAAAATCATTATTATTCTATATTTAATCAACATAATGCTGCAAATCAAAATTTGGTTGAAATCCAACAAACATTGATAATGTTTTCCTGTGGAAACCAACTTTAAGAGTTGGGGCAAACACAGGGCAGTAAATGACTGTAGGAAGCTCGAAATTGAACTAATTCAACCTTTTGCAAGCCAACTTTGGTTGAAATCCTCCAAACCTTGGTAAAGTTATGTGGCAGACACCAAAGTCAAATCGTGGTTCAATCAAGGGATGTAACTCCTGCAAATATGTCATGGAATGCTTGATATCAAACTCATTCAGGGTCTCTTTAATAATGAGCTGCAAAAGAAATTAGGTTGAAATCCATCTATCGTAGGTCAAGCTGTGGAAAGGGAAGTTAGGAGGAAGGGCCATCAGGAGCCATAACTACTGTACATGATGACATAGTAGACTGGAAATCAAACTCTATCCAGGTCTAATCAATACAAAGCTGCAAACCATAAAGCTGCTAAAATCCAATTATTCCCAACAAAGTCATCTTGCTGAAACCAAATTGCTGAGAGGATGGACAGTTGGAAGGATGTGATTACTATAGGTCTCTGCCAACTTCTGCAACTGCAACCCTAATTAAGAAGAGCAAAATCAACTAAATTGAATGTGGTTTCCTAATTCAGAACATATGGAAAGTAGAAACACTTGACTATTATGGACAGTGTGCTAGAGAGTTTATATTTCCTAACCCAAAGAAAGCGAAAAGAAAATAACATTCTGATAAGAATAAAAAAATGTGCCTAAAATTATTTAAACAACTGACAGTGATACAGTTGTCATAAAGAACACTTTCTCTCCAAGTGTGGACATCCTAGGTCATTAGAGTCTCCTGAAGGGATGTATATGTGCAGTTTGATCTTAAACAGATGGGATCCTTGGCATAAAACTCTTCAAACTGGAGTGGTTTATTGCAGGATTCACATGCTGAGGGATAAACTCTGGAATGCAACTCTAAACCATTGGTCTTCCAAACATCTACCACAGCATCAGCAAATCCCTCAATCATCTCCTTTGTATGGTGAGGTGTGGGAGCCAAACGGAGCCGCTCGAGACCCATCTGAACAGTTGGGTAGTTAATGGCCTGCACATAGATGCCATGCTTATTCATAAGGTCATTGGACAGCTTTGTGCAGAGGGCAGCATCACCAACCTGACACAAAGAGTAGTAAACATAATCTAAAACAAAATATATTTGTAAAATCTCTGAATCTGAATAATGAAGCATTCAATTTAAGTTATTTAAATAAAAATATTAGAATGGACTAATTTTTCCGTTTACTCAATATTAGTTGGAATATGGTAGAATTATAATACTATATAAACACACATAAAAATTTAATACAAGTTATTTATATGTTTATACTGTCACTTACAGTATGTTGATATGCTGAGTAGATAACAGAATGAAGTTCACATTCACTAATATAGACTTTTTTTTTCGAACAACCCATAATTTATGCTCAAAATACCTTCTTCAAAAACTGTAATTAAAATTAAATAATCATCACAGAACTGTTGTATCTGACAGATATCAGAGCTCAACTTCTTTAAGCAAAAGACTGTAATGACTGAGTGTACCAATAACGATTTGGCTCTTTATTTGTTTCAAACGAAAATTCTGTGGACCTATCAATTTTACAGTCAAGTTAGATAACAGACGCTGCACCTAAATTTTGATAGTTAAATTTCTGTTTGCAACTTACAGTTATCTATATAATAAAGTTTTATCTGAGTCATTTGGTTAATGACATTTTTTAAAAATTCTTTAATTCTATGACTGGCTTGTACTATAAGAAGAGTACATGCATGTACTATTTCCATTCATAAATCAAGGTCAAATTGCCACATTCATATCAACATTATATTTCGGTCTAAATTGGTCATGAATATATTCGATGGAGGTCAAGAAAACATCAAGTGATCTAAAAAGTACATTTGTACTGTAGAATGATCAGTCTGACCTTGCTGGTGATTGGTTAAATTTAAAATAAGTAAAGTGTTGACTGGTAAAGTATTTTGCAATATAGAATAATTTCAAAATACCTGAAATTATATTCTGGTGATTTCAAGTAGTTTATCTGCTGCATATACAGTGATTATATAAAGGAATTAGATAGGCAGCATTCTCATTCTATGCTATACCAGTCTTGTGAGTGTTATGAGAGGAACTTTGATTTATTTATAATTTAATCGTTGAAACTGCAGAGCTGGAATAGTTATTTTAAACAGACAGTACCTTACTGGATTATTGTGAAATTATTCAAGGACTTGGATATTGTTTGTGACATTCAAATTTCATTGGATTTACCTTAAACAAGTAAAAACTTTTGGATATTAGAAGTGTTTCTTCTGTAGTACTAGCACATAAACACATTAGAACTTTTGTTCTCAATACTTATTAAGCATTTCTGGATTACTGTTAAACTGATAGTACATTTAGGCAATTCTAGGAATTCATATTATACTGTAAGTTATTTTTAATTCTTTCACTTTGTCTGACTTTATATTTTGGGTTATAAAATGCTTGTTGGGTTCTTTCTATTTTTCTTGTTATGCAGTAACAAGACATAATAGGAGCTAATAGCAACCAATCCCATACATCACTGATCTCTCTATTGTTTCCAGGCAAAATTATGAGTGTGATGAGAGTTAAAACTGCATATAAAACAATTTTAGGATAATATATTTAATCAAGGGTGTTTTCTTAAACTCCTCAGTGCTTACATGAATGTACAGTCTTGACATATTTTCAATGTTCATCCTGAGAGACAGACAGAGAGAAAGATGTGAGAGAGAAGAAAACAGTAATAAACAATAGTGTACTTACATGGATGGGAATGATGTGACTGGGGCAGTGTAATGCTGGAATGCCTGACTCCACCAGCTTCTCGCGCATATATCTCACTGCCTCTTGGTGTTGGAACCTAAGTCTCCGTCCCTCATCACTCCGTAGTATCTGAATGACAGGGAAACAAACAGAAAGCTGTACAAAACTGTCAGTACAAAGTTACAGAATGCTGTACAAAACTAGATTTAGAATGTCAGTACAAAGTTACAGAATGCTGTACAAAACTAGATTTAGAATGTCAGTACAAAGTTACAGAATGCTGTACAAAACTAGATTTAGAATGTCAGTACAAAGTTACAGAATGCTGTACAAAACTAGATTTAGAATGTCAGTACAAAGTTACAGAATGCTGTACAAAACTAGATTTAGAATGTCAGTACAAAGTTACAGAATGCTGTACAAAACTAGATTTAGAATGTCAGTACAAAGTTACAGAATGCTGTACAAAACCAGATTTAGAATGTCAGTACAAAGTTATAGAATGCTGTACAAAACTAGATTTGGAATGTCAGTACAAAGTTACAGAATGCTGTACAAAACTAGATTTGGAATGTCAGTACAAAGTTACAGAATGCTGTACAAAACTAGATTTGGAATGTCAGTACAAAGTTACAGAATGCTGTACAAAACTAGATTTAGAATGTCAGTACAAAGTTACAGAAAGCTGTACAAAACTAGATTTGGAATGTCAGTACAAAGTTACAGAGAGCTGTACAAAACTAGATTTAGAATGTCAGTACAAAGTTACAGAATGCTGTACAAAACTAGATTTAGAATGTCAGTACAAAGTTACAGAATGCTGTACAAAACTAGATTTAGAATGTCAGTACAAAGTTACAGAAATCTGTACAAAACTAGATTTAGAATGTCAGTACAAGTTACAGAAAGCTGTACAAAACTAGATTTAGAATGTCAGTACAAAGTTACAGAAAGCTGTACAAAACTAGATTTAGAATGTCAGTACAAAGTTACAGAATGCTGTACAAAACTAGATTTAGAATGTCAGTACAAAGTTACAGAATGCTGTAACTAGATTTGGAATGACAGGGAAACAAACAGAAAGCTGTACAAAACTAGATTTAGAATGTCAGTACAAAGTTACAGAATGCTGTAACTAGATTTGGAATGACAGGACAAACAAACAGAAAGCTGTACAAAACTAGATTTAAAATGTCAGTACAAAGTTACAGAATGCTGTAACTAGATTTGGAATGACAGGACAAAGTTACAGAAAGCTGTACAAAATTAGATTTCAGATGACAGGACAAGGTTACAGAAAGCTGTACAAAACTAGATTTCAAATGACAGGACAAGGTTACAGAAAACTGTACAAAACTAGATTTGGAACTTTCTGGTGAACAACAACATGGCAGCCAGTAAACTGGTGGAGGAAGAACCCAGGAAAACCCCAGTAAGAATCACTAACCCATGGGAAGCTACTGGCAAGCCTTCTCACATACCCAGACTGGCTGAGCCTGAGATTCGAACCCACATAGCAGACACTTTTAGGACCAACTAGGCATCATGATAAGTCTGTTAGTGAAACTCCAATTTAATATGACCATCTATTCAGGATGAGTAGTGACAAGATTTTCAAGATGGCTGCCACAATGGCCACATTAGATGTCAGATCAGTACCATTTTCATTAGGACCAACTAGACCATGGGATGAATGTGTGTGTAAAGTTTCATGGCAATCCTCCAAGAAGTTAAGGAAGAGTAATGATAACAAACTTGTGCAAATGGATGGACAGACCTTAGATGAAGTGAACGTCCATCCCATAAGCTCTTCTGGTCTATGACCAATAGAACTAAAATGTAATCTGAAAAATTGTACACACACACACTACACTTGATCTTGTCATCTTTTTTCTTTAGATTACATCAAGTTCTATTCCTTACCCGAGAAAATGAATGTGTGCACTATTATTAGTTTTGAATTAACTGAATGTATTTGATTAAGAGATTAGTGATTAATAAGTCTCTTGTCTCTGTGTGATTTAAGTGCAGAATAAGACTCTTAACTTATGGAATTAATGTCAATCTCAACAGTAGTCATGGCTGTCTCTGCAAACAAATCACTTAGACTATTGATTCATCACTCTAATAGGTATACTTCTAAGCAACATATTGATTCACTCTAGTGTGTATACTTCCAAGCAATACATAGCAGTACCTACCAATTCATGTTTAATAGCTGTGTAAATGTTTCAATCCATGGTTAATGAAAGACAGTCATAAAGTCTACCACTTTTAACTTGATTCAAGCAAGACTTGCTCTCTACATCACTGCCTACTGTATAAGCAGATATTACAGAAAATGACAAGGCATAGGGGTAGATTTGAAAATGGTTCCATAATTTGTCCTTAACTTTTCCACCAAGCTGACTAACCGTTCTGATAGAGAAATCATTATTCAACCATCTCTCCAGTGTCCAATCAATGATGGAAGTGACACATCACTTGGTAACCTCAGTTTTGTTCCTCATGTCTAGTTGAAAAGCTGGAGATAGCCTCAATGAATTTTAAACATACTAAGCTTTGAACCAATCTAGTATTTGTAGCTGTGGGCAAAAACCAAGGTATATGAATATGTTATAATTCTTTTATTTTTTATATTGGCAATATTTTTAAATATCAAAGTTAGCATTCTGATATGCCCACATAATAAATCTTACACGTATTGATGTTTTCTTGGTTAACCTGCATCGTCAAACATAACTGACACTTTATATGGCATCTATTCTTGGGATATTCATCAAATCTGATGAAAACTTTCATCCAAACATCCCTTATTTTCTCCAGTCACATTCACAGTTAGTTGATGAACTATTCAGCAGAGGTCAGGAATTCTTGCATCCGATGTTTACTTCTTTATTCCTGAGTCAACACTATCATAATGCATGCCATTGTCTTAGCAAAAACAACATAAAAATAAGGCATTTATTACTTATAAACATGAATTTCCCTGCCAAAAGACTTGCCAACAATACATAGACTGGTATTCACTGAGGATTAATTCCAAGGTAATGGAAGTTAAAGGCCTTGGAAAGAGATTCAATATAAAAGTGTCCCAAGTTGCTTGGGAAAGGATTTCAACTCGTTACCCACTGATTTTGAATCTAAACTAAAGAGTCACTATGTGGAGGAAGGAAATATTAGTGTAATATACCACTCCTCAAAATGTATCAACAAAGAAACTTTAAACAGTCTATGATGGAAACTAAGTCTGAATAGTTTTGATTTACTGAGGTACAGAGAATGTAACAAACAAATGACTGAAAATACCAATGTCACTCAAGCACAAAAATCAGGTTTGATGAGTAACACTCTTAAGATGCACATACTTCCAGTTTTCATGCATTCAGGTGAAACTGGTTCTGATATATTAAGGGTGAAATGGAAAATATAACAGAAAAATCAAAAGACATGAGTTGGAAAATTGGGTTATGTGACCTCCATTTAGTACAGTTCAGTTACCCTCCTTGAAATACAGATATATATATATTAATTTCAATAATTGTAGGCGATTCACTTTATTCATGATGTATCAGCATAATATATTTAATAAATGTAGGTGAGTCATTTCATTCAGATGAAATTGGTTTATCCCCTCCCAACTTTATTGGCAAGGGGATATTAATTTTAAGGCACCACAAGTAATGACTAATTAGCTTCTGTGCTTCAAGCTCATCAGGTTAAGATAAAGCCTTCTTGTAATATTTATACTTTAGATTTTCTGATTCACATCAGGCAAAATCTCCAATGCATTTTAGGCATTCCAATTTGAAGATAAAGAGGAAACAGACCTGCAAAAACTATTGTGGAAAAAAATCATTATCGGTTTTAAATCACATCTCATTAAACTGATATGAAATGCAGGAATTTGGACTTTGCAAGTCAATTCTATTAACTTATGTAAAACAATCTCAAAAATTCTAGTGGAATATTGGCATGAAATGGTCTTTGCATTGTGAGAAACTTGAAAACCCTGTTGAAAGTAGTTGTCCTGGGTGTCAGACAAAACATCATGCTCGAATCTGGTACTGAACCTGTGTACCCAAGGGCTTCACAATGAACATATTACTATGTTATCTGGATATAAAGCCGATAATAATCGAATAGAAGTCTACTGAAAGTCAGTTGAATAATATTGACTGATTGGTGCTTAAAACAGTACATCAGTACATAAATGGCTATTTAATGCTGAGTGAACTGAGTAATACATGATGCCTAAAGACACAATGAAGCATCTGATCCAGAACTGTCTAGTCAGGATTTGAACCTGCAAGATCACTGACTGTGAGTCTGGAATGCTGATCACTTAGTCACTAGGCTTCTTGAAAGCTACAAGATCTGCCAAGCAGCTTTAACATGTACACAGTGGTAAGAATGAACCAAGAATGACAATTAGGAATTAAGGCCAGTGCAACTACCGGTACTTGTCATATTTACCTTGACTGATGCTAAGGCTCCTGCAAGGGTTGTTGGGGGCAGTGATGTCGTGAAAATAAACCCTGAGGCATAACTTCGGATCATGTCTATTGTCTTGGCTGTACTAGCTACATATCCACCTATATTACCAAAGGCTTTGCCTGAAAGAGGTCAAGAATTTTGATTGTCATAAAACTGGATAATTCTCTGATATGCATGAGGATGGTTTCATTTAGACTGTCATTATACACCTTGTATAAATACAGTCAACCACATGAAAGCCATTTTTATTTAAAATAACAAAATCCAATTGATCAGTAGACAGAAGATTATCTCATGTTTGATATTTTACACACACAGCAAAAGAGTAAAGATATTCTTAAAAAAATATTTAAAAACCTTCAAATTTTTAAAATGACTCCAAACAGGAAAACAAATGCAAATGCATTATCTTCCTAGTGACATAGTGAAACACTAAAGTACAGAATCCTAGATTTATCTTGAAAGAAGTAGAAATGATACAAATGTGCAGTTTCAAATATATTCATAACCTATTAAATCTGAGGAAAAAAAAGATACTTCTACATGAGTATTATTTTTCATTTTACTGCATAACATAATATCAATGTAATTTGTGGATTCACTGTTCTTTTTTTTTTTTCATCACAGGTGGTTCATTCTAAACAGCCACCATCAGGTCCATTCAAATGGCCACACATAGAATGAAGGCTTAATATACAGAATAAGCTTACCCAGTGTTCCTGATATGATGTCCATTTTGTCCAGGATGCCATCTCTCTCCCCAATCCCAGCCCCATGGTTCCCATAGAGACCAACAGCATGCACCTCATCTACAAATGTCAGAGCCCCATACTTGTGCGACACTTCACACAGCTCCCGAGTTGGGCAGATTGCACCTGTAAGGTAAAGGATAATAACCCAATCAGGAACAAGAAATGTTTCATGGCACATGTATGTCCCACCAAGTGCCTAAATGCAGACCTTATGAAGGTGTGGCAGATGGTTAGTATGGATGGATGGAAATTGGTACAACTATATGCTCCTATCATTGTAGTGGGGGGGGGGGTACAAAAAGATACAAGCTGAAACTTTACTATTTTATAGCAGAATTTCGTTTATCCTAACTCCTAAAGGGATACAATATTTTCTCAAGCACAGAGAAATACATATGATCTGTATAGACCAATAACTAGATAAACAAGGTGCATGTCCAATCTTCATCTTGTTTCATCTTCAACCATCTTCCCTCAACTGTACACCATTTATTTCAAATGTATGTACACATCACAAGTCATCAAAGTAACCTCTGACAATTTTATTATACAGTACAGTCAGCTTTAAGCATTCCTATTTAACAATTTGACACAAATGATTGCCCCAAACCACTGTTACTTTGCAAGTCTGTAACACAAATGATTACCTGAACATTCACATCTCCTTATACTGTAAATAATGATTAGCAATGACTGAATACTGTAGTTTCAGAAACTTTCAGGGGGGACCAATTTTGATGGTCTTCAATGTTGCCCCAAACCATGAATTTAAAGACCCAAAGAAAAATTAGCCATGTGTGATAATGAACCTCCCTCCCATTTCTTACTCTGTTTTATTCCTAAATATTTTAACAAAGCTACTAGTATTAAATCAATGTCAATACTGTAATCTGGTAATAAAACAATACTCTGTACATGTGTTTGTTTTATATCAACCCTTTGGAAAAAGAATTATAAAGCATTTTATACTGTTCCAATGCACACATAGTGATAAAGTATCTAGTAGCTGTAATTTTCACTAAATGCTTTAAATTGATATGTGAGATATGTAAGAATAAAAATGTATAGGAAAAAGCATAATGTATTCAAACACTAGTATTACTGAAACTGAAAGAATGAATAATAAAAAATACTAGTATATAAAAATAAAATTGTGTACCTACTGAAATCAATCCTTCATTCAAATGTAAGTGTTGCTAAAAAATATTAATCCTCCTGAAAACACATTTCATTTTATCCATGCATTTTTAATCCAAAAGAAAAACCTTGTAAAATACTGGAACTATTGCTGGAAGCACTAATATTAATGAAAAACAATGAACATACGCTAATTACAGCAGAGTATTAAAGTTCACACTTCACCAAATTTAGGACACAACCACTGTATCAACATTGTGTCAGTCAAGTCTCATGGTACACACAATACTTGTCAGGCAAATGATCCCCAGATTGCAGAATTAAACAAGTGCAGCTTTCTTAAAACCACTAAGAGTTGGGTCCAATCCTTCACTCACTGTTGCATGAATACCCATTCAGTGAGAATTGGCATGATTAATTAAGTTGCAAGGTTCACTAATACAGTGCCATGATCATCACCAGAAATATCTTTTCTGTGATGGCTGGCATGACCTATTTAGCATACTAGTTATGGAAGTATGATTTTAATTCTTAATTTATTGTACAATCTAGTGGTTGAAGCTGGTCTGCACAAATGGCAGCCACAAACAAAGGAGTGATTCCACTGCCTTTCAATTTAGTTAGCATCATTGCGCTTTGGTGGCATCAGGTTCCTTTATGGTCAGAACTCAGATGAAAACATGATGTAAACGACTGATCCTGATAGGGGTTTTATTTGTGCTTGAAGAGGTGGTAGTACTGCTTTAATGTCTTCCACTGATGTTATTCACTTGGATGAAATCTTGGTGTAAGTATTGAAATTGTTAGGTCTTTGCTTTGTGCTCATACACGCTGTAGTTTTGTTTTAAGTGACCACTATTTGCATCTGCATTGTTTTCTTCTTTAGTATTATTTATTTGGGGTATCTGTGGAGGTTAAACCAAGTTAAATACCTACTATTATGCAAACTTTGACAGGCAAAACAATGAATTTAAGTACCCACATAATTAAATAATACCACAATATATAATGTACTGTGGGGAAGTCAACATTCACATCTCCTTATCTGTAAATAACGATCAGTAATGACAGAATTAATAATATACTGAAGTAATAATGATGTTAGTAGTAAAATTATTCTTAAGTACATTTCAGTAGTATGATAAAAGGAAAATTTCCATGTTTTATCAAGCACCACAGCAACAAACAGCTTTTGCCTTAAGGTCATAAAAGATGTCAACTGCTGGACTTAAGATATCTCAGAAGTGAAAGTGTGGCCTAGCAGCAAGCAATGCAAATTTAAGATGAAATAGGTTGTAGGTTCCACATCACCATAGTTAGCATTCACTTTACACAGCTAGCACAAGTCAAGCCAACTATAAATGGAAATCTTATCAACAGGAGATTTAACCTGCAATGGACTGGCCCCTACTTAAGGGGGAGTTATGCTCTCAAATGCTTCAAACCATGGAACATGGAATGAACTTGTAATAATGAGCCACAAGAAGGCTCAGTGTGTATTTAACTTACAAACCAAAACATGGCATAATTGAGTATACTGAGGCTTACCATCCATAGAATGCACAGTTTCAAAGGCCACAATTTTTGGAATAGTCCTATCCACCTGCTTTAGAAGATATTCTAAGTGTTCTGGATCATTATGCCGAAAGACATGCTTAGGCGCTCCACTGTTCCTTATCCCTTGAATCATGGAGGCATGATTACCATGGTCAGAGAATATATGAACACCTGCAACAAAAAAAACCCCAACCTAGTAAATGTTATTGAACCTACAATAATTTAAAAAAGTATAGCAATTACTATATTACAATAATTTCATAAAGTACAGCATTAAAATTTCATAAATTATAGAATTATTATATTACAATAATTTCATAAAGCACAGAATTATTATATTACAATAATTTCATAAAGTACAGAATTATCATATAATATTACAATAATTTCATAAAGTATTATATTACAATAATTTCACAAAGTAGAGCATTATTATATAAAAGTTTAAATATAGTTTTCATTGATATTTAAGTGTTATTAAATTGTCTCAAATTTAGAAAATAGGCATATTAGCAATAATTATTTTTTGTTAATTAATGCAGGACTAGTTTTCAATGTTGCACAACCAAGTGTTCTGCTGAACACAATGTCTGACATGAACACAAAGATAACATAAACCATTAACACTGTGTATTCTGCTGGCACTAGAAAAGTGAAACATGCCTCACCACATTAATGCAAATGTGACAAAAATGTTCTTCTAATGGGAGTCCTTCCTAAACTTAAATTTATTTTTAAAAATCATCCACTGTAACAAAACAGTGCCAAATGTGGGGGCCTTGAGTTGAATGTGTACAATCATACCAGACATATGATAGTCACAAACATACAAGCTGAGTGAAATAGTTTACATGTAAATGAACTTTAAGTGCTGAATTCCTAAATATATTCTAAGCAATCAAAGTTATTTGGTTTAACACCATTTTGCAGCACAAGATAGGCTATACATGGCGGCCAGTATAAATAGTGGAGGAAGAACCAGGCAAAAACCCTGGAAAGAACCACCGACACATGAGAAGCTATTGGCAAGCTTTCTCACATACCCACACTGGCTGAGCCAGAGACTTGAACCCACGCAGACAGAGGTGAGATGGCCATGATCCGTAACAGTGAGTGCTTTAGACCACTTGGCCACTCGGGGCCCCAGTAACTATGTAGAATTAATGTATGAATAAGTAATATGTACTAGTAAACATCTAGGGATGTTTTTGCCAGTATTCATTCAAAAAATGGAAACAAGTGGCACCAATGGCCCCTATTAGGTCAAAAGCTTGGGTAAACTGAAAAGGAAAGGAGTCATAAATACCCTTACCCACTTCTTGCTTAGTGAAAAAGAAACTGAACACATATCATTATCACAGGCACTTGTGTTGTGGATTTATTAATTTATGCAATTATTATTCACTTGTCTAGCATCTTTCAATGAGTGGATGCAGATTCTGACTACAGTATGGTCTTCTTCAATCTTCTAGTCTGCTAAAATAACCATGTCCATTATTCAGGACATGGTCATTTGACTTAACAAGGAAACTAGCAAACAGTGTCCATTGTTCAGGACATGGGCATTTTACTTAACAAGGAAACTAGCAAATAGTGTCCATTGTTCAGGATATGGTCATTTCACTTAACAAGGAAACTAGCAAACACTGTCCATTGTATAGGACATGGTTATTTTACTTGACAAGGTAAACTGTAGCAAACTGTGTCCATTGTATAGGACACGGTTATTTTACTTGACAAGGTAAACTGTAGCAAACACTGTCCATTGTATAGGACACGGTTATTTTACTTGACAGGGTAAACTGTAGCAAACTTTGTCCATTGTATAGGACATGGTTATTTTACTTGACAAGGTAAACTGTAGCAAACAGTGTCCATTGTATAGGACATGGTTATTTTACTTGACAAGTAAACTGTAGCAAACACTGTCCATTGTATAGGACACGGTTATTTTACTTGACAAGGTAAACTGTAGCAAACACTGTCCATTGTATAGGACACAGTTATTTTACTTGACAAGGAAAACTGTAGCAAACAGTGTCCATTGTATAGGACACGGTTATTTTACTTGACAAGGAAAACTGTAGCAAACTCTGTCCATTGTACTGCACATAGTTATTTTACTTGACAAGGAAACTGTAGCAAATTGGGGCCATTTTACGAGACACGGTTATTTTACTTGACATGGAAAGAGTAACAAACATTTTTAGTTTGATTCAACTAATTAAAATTATATGGGGAAATTTAAA
Organism: Megalonaias nervosa; assembly: GCA_016617855.1. Taxonomy (NCBI): domain Eukaryota; kingdom Metazoa; phylum Mollusca; class Bivalvia; order Unionida; family Unionidae; genus Megalonaias; species Megalonaias nervosa. Next base: position 64,969 of record JAECUM010012260.1, read on the forward strand.
TATTTATTGTTGAAATTAATAAATACATGATTCAAGCAGTGAAGCTCTGATAACTCAGTTGATAGAGAATCAGACTCATAATCCATGGGTCCAATACCTGCCCAGGTCAGCCTGGGTCAGCAGCCTTGGTAGGTCCTTGAGAAAGGTACTTAACCGCATTTTCTTGGCATGATATAGCTAATAATTTTAAAGGTGCTGTAAACAAAAAGACAAAAGACCAACCAGAGTTGCTGTTACTAAAGTCAGTCTGACCTGCTGCGTGCATTTCAAACTGGGATTTGAATTCATCATGCTTGAGTAACCTTGTCCCTCTAAAACTTATGTTGGAAATTTGAATCTTCATTCTTTTTCTTCCCTGTACAATACTTTAGAAGCAAATGCTGTTTTTTTAGCTGAAGATTTCAACATTACATTCCATCAATGTCGATCATGTACACTTGACTGGTGCCCAAGCTAATCAAAATCAGTAAGACATTTCTGTCAGCCAATGAAACTGATTATCTTATGATTCTTAAGAAGGCATGTAAATTGTTGCAAACTTGTATGCACTGCACACAATGGTTGACAAATTACATGGTTTGATGGACTGTCAGGTGTGCAGGTAATACTGCTAAGCAGAGAGCATGGGAAATTATTCATTTGTAGGATAAGTCTAGAGATAATATATCATACCTCTTTTATCTTATCTGAACAATTTATAAAAACATGATGACCATATAACTGCATATGATAATTATAGGCACCATGTGTTTGATGTTTGGCAAATATAGCTTTTATTACCCCCATGGTATGTGTGTTCGATATTATAACAAAGTTTTATCTAGTTTACCTGTTTACTATTTACTCTCCAAAATAACTAAAAAAATGAATACCTTCTCTAGAAATATCCATGCAACTGAATCAAACCTTGCTTCACAATTTATTTGGAGTAAACCTGGAATTTTATACTTCTTTGTATAAAACAGAAAATCACAAACCTTTCTAATATTCCCTCTAATAAACCTTCCCTTGAGTACAATTCCAGTAAGAACAGTTTTGTATTTTATTAGCTGTACAGGCAGATGCAATTTAGGAAAAAAACCATTAAGAGGTGAAACAAGTCTCCAGTTAGAATTAGTTTATTTCCTTTCGATATGCATTATTACTCCTTACTTTCTGTGAGGAAGACAACTAGCCTGTCCTGTCCTGTTTCCAAAATTAATTGCTCTCATATATTACATTCCAATGTGCCCTGATTACTCAAAGAGTTCATATGACAATGATACAAAATTCTAAACTGACTCTGTGTGTGTGTGTGTGTGTGTGTGTGTGTGTGTGTGTGTGTGTGTGTGTGTGTGTGTGTGTGTCCACTCTGTTGAATGTGCCTTCCTTGGGTTTCAAGTATGATTTGCTGGAACAGCCCTTAGGAATATTTAGAAACTTATGCAATCTATTAAGACTGAGAGAGTCATCTTCCTGTTTTTAAACAAATTCAAACACAATAATTTTGTTACATCTAAACTATCTTCTTGAGCTTCTATCAAAAAGCCATTACTTTCAGTTCCAGTTTACTTAGCACTGTTCCAGTCAAATAATATACTTGGGACCCTTGAAAGGCACTTTCAGTTTGGAACAGACACCCATAGATACAATTCTGAATTTTATATCAATTTCATGTAAACTCTTTGAGTGATCAGAGTACCCTGGCATATATTTTTAAAGAAATGCCTGCCCTGGGTACCATGAATGTTGAAATGGAACATCCCTGAACAAAATTTATATTTTGAAATTACCAAAATATCTTACTGATTTTCTCTTTCTTTAACACAATTTGCACTGGTTCTCACCCCAGCTAAAACTGCAAATATCATCTCATGAAAACTTGTGACAAAGAGCATATACTCACCAGGTAGAGCCTTTCCCAGAGTGAACAGTGTGGAGTCATTTGCTACATAACATGATGTAAATAACAGTGCAGCCTCCTTCTGGTGTAAGGATGCCAGCTCCCTCTCTAGGGCCTCATGAAGAGGCGAGTTTCCTGAGATGTTCCTGGTTCCACCTGCCCCTGCACCATGTTTCTCCAAGGCATCTCTGAGAAACCATAAGAAATATAGAGCTCACAAACACATCTAACATTTGAAACTCTAGATATCTCAGTGTTCAAAATAGTTGACTTGTTTCTTGGTTTCTTTTTCTTTGACAAATGGCAGAATTTTTTTTTTTTTGATCAATCAGAATAGCTGATATCTGATGAAATAAGCATTGGAGTTATACTGCTATAATCAAAATCAAACAATGCTTGATGTAATTAATTTGGTCAGACATAATTACATATAAAAAATCAACTTCTAGTGATTACTGCATAAAATTCAGCACAGATGTTGGAAACAAGAGTCTCTTCACGGGTTTGATGCTATGTTGTCTGATCAGAATTTCCAGGAATTCAAAATTAAGACCATTTTGTTTTCATAACTGCTGAGTCCTAATTCCGTATGATATTCTGGAGTGACAAGATTTTCAACTTAACTTCTGTGACAGCCACACTGGATGCATGACTGGCACCATTTTCAATTGGGACAAACCAGACACCATTAGAAGACTTCCGATGAAAACCACCATTTTGAAATTACCATCCAATCAGGAGAACTTGAGACAAAATTTTCAAAATGTTCAATGTGGCAGCCATATTTGCAGTCAGATTAGCACTATTTTCTATCAGGACCAACTAGATCTAATAAGAAGGCAAAGTTGCAATCTCCAAGATGGCTGCCAAGGTGGCCAAACTAGATGTCAGATCAGCACCATTTTATTTAAGACCAACTAGACAGCATAAGAAGTCTCTTACAGAAAACCTCATGTTGATATGAACATCCATTCAGAATGAGTAGCAATAACAAGATTTTCAAGATGACTGCTGTGGTGGCCATACTAGATGTCTGAGCAGCACCATTTCCATTTAGGACCAGTTAGACCTTGGAATGAATGTGTGTGTATGTGTGCGTGAAGTTTCAGGGTAATCCTCCAAGCAATTTAGGATTAGCAATAACAAACTTGTGTTAATGGATGGATGCTGGATAATGGATAAGAGACAATAGGCCATCCCATATGTCCTTCTGGTCTATAAAAAGCACAATTTAAAATGGATCACAAATAAGTAAATTGTGAGACACTTGTAGTTTTGGCTAAACAATATTACATGGGATAAGAAATTGACCCAGAGCCTTAGGTAAGAACAACCGTCAGATGAAAGACAGATATAAAGCGAAAAGAAATTAAAACTGTAACGATGGGGAAAACTAGCAGATCTGAGATTGTATCGTTTCTTTGTAGCCTGAATAAAGTTCTGAATTTACTATCATCTCACTCAGATTTAAAACATAACTAGCTGTAGTGATATAGGATACAGAAAATCGTCATAACAGTGAGATTCAGAGAAACACTGGAAACCAGAGCACAAAGTGATCAATTTACAGAAGCTGTACCTAACTGCCTGCTTGACTCCAGGATGCCAGCTCATTCCCAGGTAGTCATTACTACACCATACCGAGATGTCCTTCTTTGTGGGGAGACTGTACTCCTCTGCCATGGGAAAACTATTAGCCTTCCTCAGAACCTTCTTGAAGATTCGGTACGAGTGGTCCCTCTTCTTTTTGTCAATTTGATCCGCAAAGAACTTCTCATAGTTGAAGTGGTGTTCTGGTTGAGAACCTTGAGTTTGTAATAATGTGTCAGCATTAATATCTCACAAATATTGTATCTACATTTGACAGATTTTGAAAACCTATGGGCAAATTAAAAATAACTTTAAGGTAAACGAGATCTGATCGTGAAAACAAAAAATGTCAATTCACACCTTCAAGGTTAACAAATGTAAACTCCAAAATATTTGAGAAATTTGTTAAAAGATCGGTTTAGTTGCATAATAGCCTAAGATCATTTCTGACATCTTAATCTTGCTGTTGTCAATACTTCCTTGAGAGACGAGATCAAAATGTATTCACTTATGTCAGCAATTCTCAAAGTTGGCCGATTTTATGGTATTTTCCCTTATCTGCAATTTTTCTATGCTGATAAAAGCTGGGCAGGCCAAGAAAAAATACTTGGTTATCCAGCTTAAGCAACAATCTTCCCACAACAGTTATCTTTCTAAACCAGCAGTTCAGCAAGAAATTAATTTGCATTTATCTCACTACATCTACATCTATATATTTAATCTCTCCTGAACAGCTATCTCCCTTAAGTAGCTAATAGTTATACATCCTGTTGGTGACTGCTACTAGAGGTTGAACCATACATAACTTCTATAAAGATGAAATTACTGTTATTTATTGTGAAGGATGCTCTTATCTCCTCACACCATTTAATATAAACCTGGTCAGAGAAATGAATATGCATTATTGCTTCCAAGAATATACTGCACATCTCTTACACATTTGCAACATACTTAGTGAAATATTTATATATTCAAGGTTAGTCCATATATAATTCAAAGGTGAAATCAATTCTTGGAGTAAAATATTCTTCAATAATATTTACTGAATTGTAATATGTTTGGAGTACAAACCCAAGCTCCCCTTGGACAGAGAGATTGGCACCAATAATGTCCATACTTCACTTACTACTTAAGTGACTATGGACACTCCACCAGGTTTTAAAATGTAACTGCTGAGAAGTTGAAAGGATGTGCCCATATTATGATCAGATAAGTAATACTGAAGAAACAAATTTATTCCAAAAACTGGTTTCCTCTTCAAATATGTTACCCCATCATAATACTTTATCACAATTGGTAAGAGGTGAATGGAGTTACATCCCCTTACCTTGTAGTGGGTACAGTTCTGGTCCCTTAATGTATTTTCAAGCAGTTTCAAATCTCATCTGAGATACAGGCTAGAACTAGCATATTGATAATACAGATACAATCCTCCCCACCAATTCTGCAAAAATTGAGTGCAATGTTAAGTTTAAGTCTGAGTGTAAGCCAAGATCAATCTCTTACACCAAGTTTTAGTCTGAGTGTAAGTCAAGATCAATAACTTTTTTATAGCAAATTTAAGTCTGAGATTAAGTCAAGATCAATCTCTTACACCATGTTTTAGTCTAAGTGCAAATCAAGATCAATCTCTTATACCATGCCTTAATCTGAGTAAAAGTCATAATCAACCTCTTACACCATGCCTTAGTCTGGGTCCCAGTCAAGATCACTCTCTTACATCATTAGTCCGAGTGCCAGTCAAGATCAATCTCGTACAACATGCCTTAGTCTGAGTCCCAGTCAAGATCAATCTCTTACATCATTAGTCTGAGTGCCAGTCAAGATCAATCTCTTACACCATGCCTTAGTCTGGGTCCCAGTCAAGATCAATCTCTTACATCATTAATCTGAGTGCCAGTCAAGATCAATCTCGTACAACATGCCTTAGTCTGGGTGCTCAACTTAAAATTGAGCCAATGCAGACAACCACCATCAGCCAGATCATTTCTAAAGCATATGTAATCTTTAACTTCAAAGACTGTCCAAGTCTGTGCCATTAGTAAATTTCAATAACCATGAGGTTAAGAGTAGCTACATTCAACTTAGATCCAGCACTAGAAAATGTCTAAGAATAGTTCTAATTACCTCTGAGTCTGATAAAGTGGGACATGACCTGAATCATTCTGTAATTTCAGGAAAATTTACCAAGCAAAGGTCTATGTGTGCCAAAAGATTTGATTCACATGATGTTTGAAAATCAGTGAAATGTGACCTCTGTACTGGGTTGTAATATATATATATATATATATATATATATATATATATATATATATATATATATATATATGTATATATATATGAGATGAATTAAGGTACTACAGAATTCAAAGCAGGTAAATGACACTAACATGGATATCGTAAGTCAGACAAATAGTGTAAACTCTTCATCTATGATAGAGTAGTGAGAGAAAAAGAAATATTAATGGAATAGTCTTCCCTGTCAGAAAAGTGAAATGGCACAAATTGCGATGTTCCCAAAATGAGTGTTTCCAAGCATAAAAAAAGTAGTAACTGAAGTAAGGATGGGATTTGGTACCAATCATTCTATCCAAGGGAAAGTCACTCTTGTGTGACATCCACCTTAGTCAGCAGATACCTTTTATCACGTTTGTTGCTAAAAGGAGAGCTGGATTTTGGAAGTAATGGATATAATGATGATGTTTTATAATTGGGCAAAGTATCTGAAGAAGAAATCCATTTTTGGTGTCCCCTTTTATAGATTTAAACAGCACAGCAACTACTAATATAAAGCTGTCTCTTGTGATGATATAGAAGTGTATTATTTTCTAGCTAATTTTTCATTTGGTACTGAAGTATTTTTGACAGAATGGGAGCTGATTTTACATTAGAACTGAGTGGTAAGGTAAAACAAAAACATCTGGAGATTTAGAAGGGTTGTATCTTTCCGAAGTACTAAGAAAAACACAACTTGTCACATTTTAAAATGGGCTTGGTAACAATTCAGTTAAATGAAGGAATTCATTAGTGGTTATGTCATTACAGATTAATTATGTATATTCGAACCTGTTGGTCCCTTTGTGACCTTTCTAGCCACATCCTTTGCTTCCTCTGCCCTGAGTCCCTGGGTAAAAATCTGGGAGCCATGCTGGACTCCTTGGGTAGGCATCCCAACACTGGCCTTGACTTCCGGATCAACATGACTTTTAGCCAAGACTGGTTTCAGTATTGCATCACTTGTGTCAACATCACTAGGGGAAGCAGATACCACTGGTTCATGGGCTGTAGCAAGAATTTATGTAAATGAAAACTTTGGCTTTCATAGCTTAACCATGCCAACTGTCGTACAAGTTATTGCAACTTCCGAATGTGTGCTTCAGTGTTTGCTTTTGGGACAGTGTGACAGATAAAGAATGAAATCTTCTATTTGCCTGTGAATTATAGTTATCTCTGAAGAAAAAAGGTCACCTCTGAGAATGGATACGAGTTACATCTCTTTTCATTAGTGTCAGGAGTCATTCAATATTTAACAATGTCTATAATGGCAGGCAAAGTTTCAGTTCATCGGTCACAAAGAATAGCCACATATGGCTTCTTTTGATTTCTTATTCATCACAGGCTTCTCACTGTCATTTGATCTCAGAGAGTTGAACAACTGGCTAGCAGGCTAATCCAGATATTATATATTTAAACTGAGATGTCTAACTTGCACAAGTTGGCTGACCAAACAGTCAGTCCTCTGTTTCATTTCATAAACGTATGTATGCTGAGAATCAGAAGTGAAATTAGGAATAATGAAATTCAGTTCATGGTATTTGTTCAGAAACTACATCTGTAAAGGTGAACCTGCATACAGAAGTCACCTGTGTATAAAGGTCAGTTTTGCCTTTTCCCATGGGTGGCTACTACTGACAGGCTTGACTGTATACAAGGTGAAGATTTGGCATTATAGCATCAAGGTCCAGTTACAGTGGTTTGTACATTTCAGTATGTATGCATGGCAGCAAAGAACAACAAATAATTTTTTAACTATCTAAAAGTCAGAAAAATTTGTGTCTGTCTTTCATTAAATGTAATGGAAATTTGAACATGTCTTTAATTTCAGTAAACTTTCCCTTTTCGTACCTCTATGACAGACATTACCTTACTGTACTGACTGAAAAGCTCTCAAGCAATGCTAAAAATATTTTCCAAAATGTTATGAAAATCTGATTTTAGATTTTAACAAGCATAATCAAGCTCTACACATCAAGTCAAATTTAAATGTAAACTTTATATTTAGACGGCATGTCCAACTGTTAAAAAGTACTCTCTATGTCTTGAATGTTGGTATAAGGTGCTGGGTGGAGTAAACTGGATATCTCAGAAAGTCACATACATGATTATCTTGGGTTGCTGGTCACATACCCTTGCATAAGCTCGAGCCAGGATAGGAACCTGGAGTCAGTAAGCTAGAAAGATAGTGTGTAACTAATGCACCATCCAGATTGTTTAAGTTCACAGTATTTATGAATCAAACAAAGTTTAACTTAGTAACTGCACATACCTTGTGCTGGAACATTGATGATATCCTCTTGAAGTACTGTGCTGGCTGGCTTGATGCTAGCATTCTGACTAGCCAGGAAAGGACATCGGCCCTTTGCAATTGCCCCTGTGAACATGAGCATTTTATTATTTTATTTCAATGCAGCTGACAAGTACAACTCTAACACCACCTCACTCAGAAGCCTCGCTGGTTCAGTGATTAATGTGCTAGACTCACAACTGTATGAGTGCAGATATGAATTTGACCATCAGATCAGCCTGGCTTGGCTACCATGGTTCATCTTTTGGCAAGGCAGTTTATTCCAATTGCCTGGGGCACTAAATAACTTACAAGTATTGCCATGTTGTAAAAAAACATAAAACCATCTCAATTCTTTGCAGAGTTAATAACATCTATTAAAGAGTTCATAATGTCTAATGCCTATTACTGAGTTAATAATGTCTATTACATAGTTCATATTGCTTATTGCCTATTACTGAGTCAATAATGTCTATTACATAGTTCATATTGCTTATTGCCTATTACTAAATTAATGTCTGTTACATAGTTCATTACCATCACTGATATGAGATATAGTGCCAATGCCCTGATCAGCTGAACTGTCACTCCCAACACTGATATGACTGACAATGACAATACTCCCATTATCATCTCATCAGTTTCAATTCAATCATTTCCTATGGCCTTTAAGTATGTAGTACTTGTATTTGTGTAAGTAGTTACAGTATAACTTACACTTTATCAACTTCACTGAGAAAAATATTTAGCATGAAAACTAGTCAGATATTCTATCATTCATGATATAGCTGGCACCATGTTCTGAATGATAAATCAATTGTCTTGATGACTTAGTGGAGCTGCCTAATAGAACACACTGCTCAAGCCTTTGTAAATGATACAAATTTTTCCTTATATGTCCTTTACAACCTGTGGCTGATGTTTAAGTGTACCCTCTTGAATTATACAGTTCTGAAAAAGTCTGGACAAAACACTGTGCAAATAAGAAAATGTGTTTTCTTTTTTAACAAAGTAACTCACTAACCATTAGTATCAGCCAGCTCTGCTGCCATCTGGTTTTCAAAGGCATCAAAAGTTGGAATGGACATGTAGTGCACCACTTTTGCCATGACTGGGCATTTCTGGGCCTTGGTCTTCAGAATGCTGAGGGCATTCTTCTGCAGGTAGCTCACTGATACCCTCGTCAAAAATGGACAGCTTAAGACCTTCATTTTATCTCGCCCTGATTTTAGTTCACCTTGTGTTTTATTCTGCAAAAAAAACCAAACTGAATATTTTAAGTTCACTATTGTGATTTTATCTTCATATCTGTCAAACTGCACAGACCCAGATCTGCCATCACTTAATACAACAAGAGATCTAGATCTATGCAGATTGTTAGGAGTAAGCAGTAGAATAACACAGACCATGATCAGCTGGACATTATGTGAAAGCAGATAAGGGTTAATGTTGTTTGCAGTTGGACTAAACTTGTGAGTACAGATGATATATAAAATACTGATTTATCAAATGAATCATCCAATCAGCATTTGTATGAGTAGCCTAGATATGGGCTGTGTCACACACACATGAAATGAAATATTTTTTCTTTACTTGTTGGAAAGGCAATCCATTTTGGAAAAATATTTTACAAGTTTTTTTTTTCCTTCAAATTTTTTAAGGTTACACTGGCATCATTTTCATCATAGGTTAATTGGTATTGCGAGATATGAGTTTATTTTCATGTCAATATTACCATTCCAAATGATAACATGATTTTCAAAATGGCCTCCATGACCATCCTCAGGATTTTCAAAGATACATTCCAGGGTAGCTTCATTGAAAAAGTTGCAGTCCCAGCAATAAATCTTGCTGTCACAGCAATGTCACTTTTTTGTATTTGGATTATGAAAAGTTGCCATCAGAATAGTACATATCTGATAATCACTTGAAAAACAAAGGTCCATCTCTGCATGACACCCAAAACACCTGATTTTCTGAAGATTAATATGGGAGTGTGTATTCTTTTGACATAAAATAAATCCCAAAATCTTGGTATTAGTTTTAGAGTATTTGATAACATGCATGTATTCCAAACATTGCATAAGGATTTTTTAATATGATGGATTAAACTATGCTGTGTAATGCTTATCAAAAGGGGGTGCCAAAGCACAATGACATGTAATTAGTCTTTTGAAAATAAAATTCCCATTAAGCTCCAACAATTGATAAACAGTTGTCTTTGTTTCCTTATCTGCTAAGACCTAACCTATGCAGTCTCAGTTCATCCCATAAATTCATTTTAACTTTGATAGTTCAAACACGTTATTGATACACACTTTATAGAACAGATCAAATGGAAGATAATTTTGCTGACAAATAATATTGGATAGTTTCTACATGGTGAACCTTAATCATTCTGGTGTTCAGATTAACACGATCTTTTTGTGAAAACACTTTGCTTTAATGAGCATTTCATTGAGATGTTCAAGATCATTACTATGGTTGCCATACTGGAGCTCTAATCAGCACCATTCTCATACAAAGCCAACTAGACATCATAAGAAGTCTTTAATTGAAAGCCTCATGCAGCATTATACACAAAAAACAAATCTGCATATTTTAATTAAATCAACATAAAGCACATAAAAATTTTTTTTAATGCATTCATTCAGTAAAGGTTATTAGTGTATTGCATCTGCTGTAATTACAGCCCATTTTGTTTGACGGCATGTTTAATCAATATAAACTACATGTATGCTATCAGTTAAAGTTCCAGATATTCCATGCATAGTGTTTGCTCACAGTGAGAATATGTGCCCTGAATTAGTCTTAGCCACTAAGCCATTTAATGAATTCAAGCTTACAGTTTACGTAGTTTTGCTATTTATACCTCTACACTTCCACACAAAGCCCTAATGAACTTTATTCCCACACATATATATGGTAACCAGTGGCAACCGTCTATGAGACATCTGCGAGACTGCAACTACTTAACAGTCACCATACTGTTTAAATCAATGTCCACTGTTGACAAAAGACTTTCCAGGGCAAATAAGTCTGTTGTAATATTTGTTTCACTGATCTGTTACAATTATGCAGAGCCATATAATCTACTGGACAATTACATGTGCCATCTCCCAGCTATTCTTAGCACATGTTTAATGATTGGCCTATTTTGGACACCTGTAGAAGTCAGTGTCCTATGCCATAAAAGTATGGTATCTGCACACAGTGCTAGGTGATGTTTGACCATAAATATATGGTTCCCCCATAAAAAGCCAGGTGATGTCATCCATAAATATATGGCTCCCGCACTACCTGGGTTAAATTCTTATCAACAGCTTGGCTCCATGTCACTGTGACTATGCATTAAGGAGGTGTAGCTACAGAAAGATTTCAAGATGGCCACCATAGCAGCCATATTGCACAGTTGTGACTACCTACAAATCATATAAAGTCTTTGTGAAATTTCCATGTAATTATGGAAGTCCATTTAGGAGAAGTAGTGATAAAAAGATTTGGCAGCCATGTTAGAGATCTGATTGGCACCATGATTCATTTAGTGTTAAGTAAACATCAGAAGTCATTTAATGAAATCTAGTGATAACATTCAGAATTTTCCAATATCTGTATGTAAACGTACTGGTTCTGAGTGCCTTTTTTTATACATGAACTCACATGGAACTGTGGAAGTAGGATTATGCTTATTTTTGTTATTAAACAAAATCATATGTATATTATATGGTCTCAGGGAATTAAAAAATACCTTGGTACTAATTTGAACTCATTCATTTTTATTTCACTTAACCATTTTGGTCCTTTAAAATGAAAACCAAGCAAAAAGAGAGCTTTTCCATGGATATTTTTTTATCAGTATCTATCATCTCAAAAAAACGTACTAAGATGGAAAAGAATAATTGATGTTTCTTTTGTACTTATGTACAAGTAAAAATTTAGATCTCAACTTCAACTGGAAAGAAAATAAAAACAGGACAGGTTATAAAAATTAGGTGGATAGAATGCAACATGTAATGACCTAATACCTAAAAATAGCTGCATGGAAAGTGTTATAAACTCTGCAAACTTTGTAATATGTTGCTAAGTTTGAATATAGAGAGTTTACCAAAGACAATGTTTCAGGGGTTAAATTTTCTTGCAGACTACTGGTAACAGAAAGTCTCTTTTACAGAACTCAAAAGAGGGTTACAATGTCATCTACCTACAAGTGGAAATGAAAGTAAATTTGTATTCTTCATTTCAACAATTTAGACAACCACCCTATAATAAAAAGGTCATTATATTGGAGTACAATACACATCTTACGGTATAACTATTGGACATTAAGAACAGGTTTTTGTCTAGATAATGTTATGTTGTTGTTTGTCCATCAGTGTCGATGAGGACCATTTATGTCATCGATTCACTTGGGGTGGGTCCGGAGATGGCTAATCAGTCCAATCCGGGGCCGGAAGAGTCTGTTGCAGTGGGGACATGGATGTGCAGGTTGCTGGCTGGGAGATGCAGAAGTGTTGTTCCTGGATTTGCGCAGAGCACGTTTTTCAGCTGCGTTCGCCAGACTTTTCTGCTCAATGGCTGCCGCACCGGCATTGATTGGACTGCGCCAAGCAGATCGATCGGCAGCGACACTCTCCCAGCTGTCAGGGTCAATGCCATAATTCTTCAGGGATGCCTTGAGGGTGTCCTTGTACCTCTTCTGTTGACCACCGTGAGATCTCTTGCCTTTCTGTAGCTCTCCATAGAACATCTTCTTGGGTAGGCGTTCTTCCGGCATGTGGACAACATGGCCAGCCCATCGGAGTTCTGCCTTGCACAGCATGGTGTGGATGCTTGTCATGCCGGCCTGAATGAGCACCTCTGTGTTCGGTACTTTGTCCTGCCATCTGATCTTCAGCAGTTTTCTCAGGGAGCTCAGGTGGAAGTGGTTTAGTTTTTTAACATGGCGGCTATACACAGTCCAGGTCTCACAAGCATAGAGGAGGGTGGGGAGAACAACCGCTGAGTAGACTTTGAGTTTGGTGGCAAGCTTGATTCCTCTCCTATCCCATACATTTGAGCGGAGTCTGCCAAATGCTACGCTGGCTTTGGCAATCCTGGTGTTGACCTCATCGTCTGTGTGGACTGCTTGTGATAGGGTGCTGCCGAGGTATGTGAATCTGTCCACATTTTTGAGCTTTTGACCATTGACAGTGATGGATGGTTCCAGATAGTCTTTTCCAGGAGCTGGCTGATGAAGAACCTCAGTCTTGCTGGTGGAGATGGTGAGTCCGAAGTTGGTGCACGCTGTGGAAAAGAGGTCCATGCTCTGTTGCATGCCTGCCTCCATGCTGCAGTTGAGGGCACAGTCATCTGCAAACAGGAAGTCACGAATGTTTTCAACTTGGACTTTGGTTTTGGCTTGAAGCCTCCTCAGGTTGAACAACTTCCCATCCAGACGGTATTGGAGACAGACTCCCACATCACTGTCCCTGAAAGCGTCCATAAGCATGGCGGAGAACATGAGGCTGAAGAGAGTAGGGGCTAAGACACATCCTTGTTTCACACCATTCGTAATGTCAAAGGGTTCAGAATAATTACCCTGGTCCTGGACTCGGGCAAGCATGCCATCATGAAATTGCTTCACCATTTCAATGAAGACTTCCGGACATCCAAATCTGGCCACGATTTTCCAAAGGCCTTCATGGCTGACTGTGTCGAATGCCTTAGTCAGGTCCATGAAGGTGGTGTATAGCTGGACATTTTGTTCCTGACACTTTTCTTGCATCTGCCTGGCAGCAAAGATCATGTCGATGGTGCCTGTCTTCTTTCTGAAGCCACACTGACTTTCTGGTAGTAGGCCATGATCAAGGTGCTCTGTGAGTCTATTCAGCAGAAGCCTGGCGAGGACCTTGCCTGTGATGCAGAGTAGAGAGATTCCTCTGTGGTTGTCGCAGGATTGGTGATTTCCTTTGCGTTTGTAAATGTGGATGATGGATGCATCTTTGAAGTTCTGGGGTATGCGTTTCTGCTTCCACATCCCACAAAACATCTCTGTTAGTCTTTCCACTAGCTTGGGCCCACCAGACTTGAAGATCTCAGTTGGGATGGAGTCTGCTCCTGGAGCTTTCCCACTAGACAGGAGCTCAATGGCCTTGTGAGTTTCCAGCACTGTTGGAGGGTCAGCCAATCTCTCGTTGATCTCCACCTGGGGTAGGCTGTTGATCGCTTCATCGTTGATGGAACAGGGTCTGTTGAGGACACCATCAAAGTGTTCCGCCCAGCGCTCCATTATCTTCTTCTCGGTTATGAGAGTGCTGCCATTGGAGCTCAAGAGTGGGGCTGTGCCTGATGTTACTGGGCCATAAACATCACGAAGAGCACTATAGAAATTTTTCATGTCGTGTCTGTCAGCAAAAGACTGAATATCATCAGCCTTTCGGCTCAGCCATGTGTCCTGCATCTCGTGCAGTTTTTTCTGCACAGCTTGGCGGACTCTGCTGAAGGCATCTTTCTTTGCAGCAGACTTGGGGTCGATGCTGAATGCACGGTGGAGATGGTGCTTCTCCTCTAGCAGGGACTGTATTTCTTCACAGTTCTTGTCAACCAGTCTTGGTGCTTTCGCGCAGTGATGCCAAGGGTTTCAGATGCATTAGAATACACCAGCTGTTTGAAGGCTGCCCAACATTGTTCTGTGTCACTGGTATCAGAGTCTGTGGTTTCTAGCTGACTTGTCAGAGCTTCAGACAGAGCTTGCTCAGCATTGAAGTCTTTCAGCCTGGAGACGTTGAGGCGTTTTGGGACTTTAATTCCCTGTGGGCGTCTGGGAGGTTGAATTCTAAGATTCATCTTGGATATCAGTAGCCTGTGGTCTGTCCAGCAGTCAGCACCACACATCGCTCTGGTCACACAGACATCCTGCCTGTTTCTCCTACGGACTAAAATATAGTCGATCAGATGCCAATGCTTAGACCGTGGGTGCATCCAAGTTGTTTTGTTATGGTTAGGCAGACGGAAGACGGTGTTTGTAATCAGGAGATCATATGTTGCGTACATCCTCAAGAGCAGATGTCCATTGCTGTTGCACTTGCCAAGGCCATGTTTAACAATAACTCCCTCCCACGAGATATGGTCCGTGCCAACCTGGGTGTTAAAATCACCAAGAATGATCAGTTTATCTGACTTTGGTACTGAAGCAATCAGAGCTTCCAGATCCTGGTAGAACTTGTCTTTGACTTCCTCCGAGTTGGTCATGGTTGGTGCATAGACACTAATGAGTGTGGCTTGCTTTTTTCCAGGTAAGGGTAGCTTCAGCATCATTTGCCGGTCATTAATTCCCTTTGGTAAGCTTATTCACCAGACTCGTCTGGACAGCAAAACCAACTCCAGATTCACTGCGTTCATTGGTGCCACATCCACTCCAGAAAAAGGTATAGCCAGCTCCAACTTCAGTCAACTGGCCCTCTTTGGCCAAGCAAGTTTCACTCAGGGCTGCTTTCTCTATCTTGTAGCGAGCAAGTTCTCTTACAATCAAGGCAGTTCTTCTCTCTGGTCTGTCAGCCTCTGCATGATCCAATAAAGGGTTTATGTTCCACGCACTAAGGGTGAGGGAAACCTCTCGGGTCATCTTTGTTGTTTCGATGGCAAGAATGGGATTCACTCCAGCCACGGTAAGCTGGTCAGGGTAGCTGAAGCAGGCTTTTTGTAGGGCACCTTTTCTAGCCCCTTCCTCAGGCCACGGAGGTAAGCAGCGCTATCCTAAACAGGTCTGCTTAGTTGCTCAGACGGCTGCCGAAATCCATTTCTGCTTCAGGTCAATGGAAGATGACCCTATGGCCTGAGCCGCCTGTGTGCAGGTCCGCTACTACGGCTGCCAGTGCATCCACACCTGCCGCGTCGCAGCTTGCCCATCGCCGCAGGACTTGAGTACGGGTGATGACATAAATGACTTGCGTGCGAGTTGGATTAAAGTGAGGAAGAGTTGCACTGTGTCAGCCTCACTCTCTCATCCAGGCCCCACTATGTCCAGTGGCAAGACATAGTCTAGACAGCTGGAATGGAGACTGGATGCAGTGGATGATCAAGGCGTCCTGTGTGTCTTGCCATGCTCTTAGCACTCCACGTCACTTTGCTGGGTCCGCCTTCCTGCCCGTTGACCAGCTGGTGGTTCCTCCGCGCAGTCCGTAGGGTCCAGTCTTCACATGCTATGGGTGACAGGCCCTAACTCACCAAGGGTTTGAGACCCTTCGGCTACCCTCAACCTGGTTTCGCCAGCCAGTCGAAGCTGTTGCCTGTGGTGTGGCCGCTGCGCATACAACAGCTTCTTGGGGCCACAAGTGAGAGCTGAGTGCCAAGTGGGGACCAAAGGTGGGCTTGCTACCCCCACAGGAGTACGACTGCTACCCCCACCAGTGGTACTACCCCTCCAAGAGCACCCCTTCCATCAAGCTACATAAATTTTCTAAAGATGGATGGGCACAATAATGTTTATTTTAATATTTTGTTTACCTAATATCATGGAAAATATATAAACAAAATCCATGGTGTTCATATGAACTAGGAGTACATTATTTCTGGAACAGAAATTAAGAAATCTTTGAAGTGATGTCACTTTCATATCTATGAAAATTTATGGTTAGAACATCTAAATGCAAAAATAAAGGCAATCATCAGCATTGATATTTCTCAATATTCTGTGATGACTGGTAATCTTTATTGTAGATTTGGACTGATTTACCTTTTCAAGCCAAATCTGACACATACATGTACAATCTTTTAAATGTATGAAAAAGCTGATGCACCCACTAAATCACAAAATTTTTGCTTGATAAAAATGCAAATAATCATCCACAATTTCTCCACCATGTTTGTATAAATTTAATTATAACTATGTGTCTTAATATTTTTCTGACAATCATTTTGTTTTATTGAGATTACCCTTAATAATCTAATTTATTTAGTTTTCAATTTCACCAGTCAATCCCATAACTGAAAGGAATGCACAATGAATGAATGTTCAGATTTACAGGTGCATATAAGTCTGTAGGTAAAGAATAAAATTACTGAAATGAATGAACAAACATATGAATAATAAATAAATGTAAGAAAAGGAAAACAAACAGATGAATTGTGACATATATGAATTCACACATGAATGAAAATAAACAACATAACTACAATAACATTTCACAAATGGACATTATAATTTTACTGTGAATGGATATTGCAAGATGAAAATTACCACAATGAATGCAGGTTATTACTGAATAATGCTTTTAATTACTAATTTTATCAGACCAAATAATATATTTATACAAATTACATATATCTTTATAGCTGATAAATCACTAATCTCCCAAATGTACAGATTTAAAGACCATAAAACAAATCTTCATTTGTTTTATCTACTAAATCGGGTTCATATTTTATTTTTGAGTGTTATTTTGTACTACTGATATAAGCAGGGGAATATAGTTCACATAGTACATAACAGTTCAGCATAAGCAAAACACTGTGTACACTTCAATTTTGTTGCTTGCCTGAAATCAATATGGCATACCAGGTCTTGTGAGAAGATGATATCAAATTCTATGTATAGCAACAAGGTGAATTCATAACCCACCCTATTGCTTTACAACAGTACACTAGCTATTGCAGTAGTTGTGGTAAAGTTTAACAGCATGAAGCATACAACTGGTCATAAGGAGCTGATCAAAAGTAAAGTTACACAAATTTAAATATAAACAACTGCAAAAAAATAAAGATAGATAAAGACTTCCAAACATAAATATTGGTACTAAACAGTCAAGTTAAAAGGCAAAGATCTTAAACTTCTACACGAATATATAAAAAAACCCAAAGGTTAACAACATAGCCAACATGAATCTTACTGAGGTAACAGCCAGAGGGTTAAATCAACCATGCTGTGCTTTTTTCATCTTAGTACATATGTGCCAGAGGGAACTATTTGGCCTTTATATAATGTCTCTGGTGAGATCAAATGATCAACATGCTGTTAATGATGAATTGTGTGGCAACATGATTCATCATCCTGTCTGGTATATATAATACCTGTACATGACCCCAGACAGGATGACTGTCATGGACATCACATTAATTTATAAAGAGAACACAAATCCATACAGTAGACCCATTATGGATAAGAGATCCCACCATTCCTAGTCAATCAGTAAAGTCCTGATAGTGATACTGACAGTAACTAATCATAAACCATCACTATTTAAAATCATTTGTAAATTAAAGTGTATCAATAAATGCTCACCATTTACAGTCTCCTTCAACAATGTCAGATTTTTTATTTTACATTTTTTTATCATTACAATTTTCATTTAAAAGTTCTGTTAAAATGGCAAAAGATAATTTTAATACAACATCAGGGTTTCTCCTTGATCTCATAGGGAGACCTATACAGTCCTCAGAAATGTGTTCAAAGTCAGCTTGGAACTCACTCATTTTTGAAAGTATGTAAGTATGCAGTCTATTACGGTACTAGGGTAATGGAACACTTGATGGGACTTTGTGCTTAAATTATGGAGAAAAACATTGAAAATAAGTCACAAGACTTAAGCAGACCAAGTGGGTCCATCTAATTATGGAGAAAAACAACGAAAATAAGTCACAAGACTTATGTAGTACATGTACAAGAGGTTTCATCTACCTGCCAAAATTCTACACATGCTGCATAGCGGCCATATTGGTTATCAGATCAGCACTACTTTCATTCAGGTCCAACTATATACTCTCAGGGATGTACCATTATTGAATACAAATGGGAGCTGGGAATTGTTCTTTAAAGTGGAATATTAATGATTATTCCCCCTTTTATGATACAGCGTCTTCGATGTGCAAGCGTTTCATTGATTGTGATCTTTCTTTTTTAATACTAAATTATAAAGCTGATACAATACAAGCATACAAATTCCGGAAAATCATGAAAGTTACCTTATGTGTATTTTGTGGTAGGTCACAGCAAAACCTACCCATATGTGGACCTAAAACAAATACACAAAGAAGTGGCCTAATAAATGGCACAAATGGGAAGCTGGGAATTTATTTTCTAGGTGGAATATTAAAGTTTGTTCTCCATCCAGTAATACATGCAAGTACTGATAGAAAAAGAAATAAATATCTTAGAAATAAAAAAGCCCAAATAAAAGAAATGACCAAACATCCTCTTACATTAAACACATTTCAGTAATTCCAATGCGTGAAATCAATAAGAACAACATAATGAAAACTTTTCAAGCAATGAAAACACCCAAAGCTGATATTTACAAAAGACAACTGTAATACAATTACAGTTTATAATCCAAAGCTTCACTCCATTTCCTGTCTTAAATGATACACAAGACAACTGTAATATAGTATTCCAGTTCACGATTTTAAAGGTTCCCTGTGACATTTACACAAGACAACAGTAATTCCTGTTCATGATCTAAAAGGTTCCAGGTCTTAAAGGATATTTACTCAAGATAACTGTAATATAGTTCCAGTTTATGATCTAAAGGTTCACCCATTCCCTGTCTTAAAGGATGTTTGAAAAAAGTCAGATTTTATACATAAATACAAAACTCTTCATCTTCTCCAAGTAACATTTTGCTGAAGTTTCAACAGTCTGTAATAAGTAATTACAAAATTTTCCATCACAAACTTAATTTAATGTTAATATTCTACCAAACAATTCTGGAGAAAATGTGTCTTACCTATAATACCTTGATTTTGACAGGACAATGTGATACCTTAATTCTGACACGACAATTTGATTGAGGCTTATGACAATTTGATTGAGACTTGTCCAAGTGGAGAATTTTGTATGGTTGTCAAGCCTCATTGCTTCCCAAAGCAAGCAAACTGGTTCTAAATCAAAGATGTCATGTTTTCCATTCATCAGAACAGCTGTCCAATAGTTAACACTAGTGGTACATTCATTTCTTTTATTACCTACAACACTAATTAAACATCACAACCTATTAACTTTCACCTATACTGTGGACAATCTCCTTGGTAATTTTAGACAGTATAGGTTATTATCATATGTACTTATTTTGCATATATAATACTAATAATTACATATTTTTGTTTGACTTTTCCTTTAATTTATTAAATATTGTATGATAATTAAGGACAAGCAAAAATAAAAACTTGGGAATTGAAGCACTCTGAAGTTATTATTACAATTAAATAAAAAATGACTTTCTGCTCAGGAGAAAAGATGATAACAAGATTTTAAAGATGGCTATTGTGGTCGCCATACTGGATACCAGATCAGCACCATTTTCATTTCAGGTCCAACCAGACATCATAAGAAGCCTTCTAGCAAAAATGTCACGCTGACATGACCTTTCAAGGAGGAGAAGTAGCAATAACAAAAGTTTTAAGATGTTACTGGTTGTCCAAGTACCACCACTGTGGTTTAGAATAAACCAAAACATGCAATGAATGTGTTTGTAAAGTTTCATGGCATCCCTCCAAGTAGTTTAGAAGAAGTACTGACAACAAAACGTTGATGGATAGTCAGCTGACAGACAACAAACCATCCCATAAGCTCTTCTGGTCTATGAGCAGTAGACCTAAAAGTACTTTTTGCACAAGATTGGCCATAAGCTGATTCTGTCACATGCTGAAGCATTTGCAACTTCATCTCAAAAATCAACAACCTTATGGTACAAAAACCATGCCAATTAAAAACAAGATTAATTAACCATGCAGTGATATAAAGTAATTATCATTCACAAATGTCTAAATAGTAAGTACAAGATGTGTATAGCTAACGCTCAAAAAATTTTCATGTTATAATCAATATATGGGCATTTATGAATAATCCTGGATCAACTGTCATTTATATTTGTCTTCAAGCAGTTCAATAAAGATTTTTGTGTTTTTCAGTCAGATGAGAAAGACATCTCAGAGATGGACCATTAGGCTGTATCTGTTTTTTGTTTTTTTGTTTTACGTCCAGCCAAAATTATAAAAGGTACCAGCAAGCATAGTACAAAAAAAAACCCATGCAAGAAATTTAACACAAGTATTTCAAAGCCAACAAATATTTATTTTCAAAAGAAATAACAATACATATAACAAAAACCCCCAAAATAAATTAGTATCCCTGATACAAAAACAGAATATAAACCTTTTTAAAATATATTGGCATTTAAGTTTCTCTGTTCACAAAAATAAAAGCTTTAAATATTTGGCATTTAATGGTTCATATAAACAAAAAACAAAATGTAAACCACCTTATAAAATACTTTAGAATTTAACAGTGTCTCTGTCCATAAAAACAAAACAAGTTATAATATCTGGCAGTTAATGGTACAAATGCAAATTCACTTCTTCATCTTCTTCCCTCGAAATTTACTCTTGTTCCTTGTTCTTGATGAGACTCACCTCCACATGGTTTTTATCACTGACATTAGTTGATTCCTGCATGAAGCAAGAAATAATACTCTACCTGAATCATTATTGCCCTCTTAAACTTAAACCCCACCCCCCAGGAGGGATACCTGGCATAGCAGCATTGCATTGAGCACTCGCGATGCACATGCATTCTGATAATAGAGAGAAGATGTAGGATGTGTTTGTTATACTCTTCTAAACTAACACAAAGGATCTCCCCTTTTCCAACCATCTTCCCAATTCAACATGTTTAGAATAAAATATTACAAATGACAATCATGATAGAACCATCATCTTCAATTGGCAATCAATTCACTGATTGCCATCCTTCTCTGATACTAGTTGACAAAACTGATACAATACAAGCATACAAATTCTGGAAAATCATGAAAGTTACCTTGTGTGTCTTTGTGGTAGATCACAACTAAACCTACCCACATGTGGACATAAAACAAAATAAATACAGAAGTGGTCTTATATGGCACAAAGGGAAGCTGGGAATTTTTCTTTAAGGTGGAATATTAAAGATTGTTTCCATTCTAATGATACACGCCAGTACAGATAGAAAATCAATAAATATCTTCTGAAATAAAGAACCCCAAATAAATGGCATCATCCTCTTACATTAATATGGGCGCCCACAGCATAGGTCATGGGGGGGGGGTCACATGACACACCCCCAAAATCATACTGCATATATATATATATATATATATATATATATATATATATATATATATATATTCCGACAAGTTTAATCATGCAAATGACGCAGAAAATATGTCACAAGATTCTATTCAAAACGCTTAATAAATATTAGCTTTAGTTTCAGACTGCTTCTTATACTAACTCTCCCG
>JAECUM010012261.1:0-77004 GCA_016617855.1 Megalonaias nervosa
CTTTTAACCTATCGAAAGCTTCCTGACATTTTTCGGTCCAGAGAAACTTGTTTCTCTTACTTAACAAATCTGTCAGAGGTTCAGCAATTTTGGAAAAAGTGGAACAAAACTTTCGATGGTATCCGGCCATACCTAAAAATCGCATTAATTGCTTTTTACTGACAGGCACAGGAAAATCAGAGATAGCTTTCACTTTAGCATCAATAGGTTTAACTTGACCATGTCCCACAATATGTCCTAGAAAAGTTACACAAGCACGGCAGCACTTTTAGATAAATTGATTGTCAAATTAGCATCAGTGAGTCTTTCAAAGAATTTCCGAATCGTAGCTAAATGTCCTTTCCAGGTGTCGTTGTAGATGATGACATCATCAATGTAAGCATCACAATTATCTAGACCAGAGGTAATCATATTCATCAAGCGTTGAAAAGTACTTGGGGAAACCTTCATCCCAAACGGCATTACTTTATATTGATTAAGTCCATCTGGAGTCACATATGCCGAAATTTCTTTCGCTCTTTCCGTAAGTGGAATTTGCCAATATCCTTTCAGAAGGTCCAATTTGGTGACGTACTTGGCATTTCCAATTTTATCAATACAATCATCGATTCATGGTAATGGAAATGAATCTGTTTTTGTCACACTGTTCACCTTCCTATAATCAGTGCACATACGGAAAGTTTTATCCGGTTTCGGAACAAGTATGCATGGTGAACTCCAATCACTTTACTGGGCTCTATGAAATCGTTCTCCAGCAAATACTGAATTTCCTTTTTCAAGTATTCCTGTTTAAGAGGGTTCATCCTGCATGGGTGTTGTTTCACTGGTTCTGAATCTACAATTTCAACGTCATGAAAAATTTTGTTTGTCCTCGTAGGAATATCCGGAAACAAATGCTCATATTCGCATAATAACTGTTTAAGTTCATTTCTTTCTTCTTGTTGCAAATGTAAAAGTTTCTAGCCTAGATCTTTCATAATTTCAGAATTCCGAAGATTTGTTGCTCCAAGATCAGAGGTGTCCAATTGAATTTCTCCACTTAAATCCTCAGTTTGTGGGACAGATACAACTAAATTAATTGTATGATTTACTTGGCTATCTCTTACAATATACTAGTACTCCATTAATTTATTTAGACCAGAGTACTATTATTATAATTTAACTCATTCATTTTCTTCTTTACTTTGTAAGGGCCGTAAAATCTAAATTCAAGAAAATTTTGAAGACTGAGCAAGAGAGAATGAACTCTATTACAAAACTGAAATGTTCTCTCAAGTAAAGATCGGTGAAACCATAGTTTCACTTTTGACTTGAATTGCTGAGTGCCAAATTCAAGCATAACAAGCTGGAAAATTCCAGACATGAAATTGATCTTTGACCTGATTGGACAGATTTAGGAAGGCCAAATTACTATAGTATTCTTCAAAGGAATTGCCTCTGGGAATCTTGTTGACGCACACCTAATGGTCAACAAATATTGGTTGCCTGACTTGGTCTTAGGTAAGGAACCAACACAATCTACCATAATTCTGCTAAATGGTTCGTCAAATACAGGAATAGGTTGCAGATGAGCCTTAGGTATCTTCTGATTGGGTTTTCCTACCATTTGACAAGTGTGACAAGATCTACAAAATTTACAAACATCACTTTTGATTTTTGGTCAATAAAAGTGAGTCAAGACTTGTGATCAGTTTTATTTATCCCTAAATGACCAGCCAGAGGAGTTTCATGGGCCAAACTAAGTATTTCCTGTCTGTAAGATTTTGGAACTATAATCGGATAGTTCACTGACCATTCGTCATTAGCAGGTACCTCGTGAGGTCTTCATTTTCTCATAAGAATTCCATTTTTAATGAAATAACAAACAGGTACTTCCGTGGCTTCAGTTTCACTAATGGCCCTCTGACAAACAGGAGATCTCAGGATCTTTTTCCTGTTCGACGACAAGTGATTGTCGTTTATCACCCTGATTAGATAAAAGAGAATGAGTATTTAAAAGAGGATCACTATGATCAAAACCTTTTGATTGATCCAAATTAGAAGTGAAAGTAACCTCATCAAAAGCCTGACCAATACATGTGTCAGCTAAAGAAATATCTTCCTTATCCAAATCATTCTCAAGAGCTTTCTTTGACATAGCTCTGGTAACTGCACAAGCTGGGTATAGCTCAGGGTATTCTTTTTCAATAGGATCATCTTTCTGATCCAAAGAAGGCTTGTCATTTACAAGTGGATTAACCACAACCTTGTCTCCAGCTAGGTCGTTGCCTAGCAACAAATGAATACCCTCAACGGGTAAGTTAGACACCATACCGATGTCACAGGTCCTGAAACTAAGTCTGATGACAAATTTACAGAATGGAGAGGAACATTAACAAAGCTGCACTCTACTCCCTGAATGAGAACACTCTCATTAGAACAGGACTTCTCAGAAAAAGGCAAAGTACCTGATAATAAAAGACTCTGAGAAGCTCCTATATCCCTTAAAATTTTAATAGGGATAGGATTGGCCGAATCACTCAAGAGTGATATAGAACCCTTCGACATGAATGGTTCATAATTCTCCATAATAAAATCAGACTGGGGTTTATGAGACCCAACAAATGTATTGCTTTCAATACATGACCGTGACCTTGATCTCTTAGAAATAAGAGCATTTGGGATAGGTCTATCTTGATTCTGATGCCTATATTTCAATTTGAAGCAATCAGAAATGACGTGTCCTTTTTTCTTGCAATAGGTACACGTAGGAATAGACAAGGATTTTGAATCAAGTTTATCAGAAGCTTGATTTTTAGAAGTTGTACCAGATTGATTTTTAGGAAGAGTTGTATTGGGCTGGAATACCTTTCTACCAGTAGACTGCTGAGTGAATGATTTGCCTACAACAGGAACTTTATGAGTTAAGGAATACTCTTCGGCAGCAAGAACAGCATTTTCCAAGGTTTCAATCTTATACTCTTCTAGATGATTCTTAATATCATTAGGAACACAGTTTTTGAACTCTTCAAGTAACACAAGTTGTTCAAGACTTTCATAATCATGTTCAACTTTCTTGGCTAAGCACCATCTCTTAAATAACTGCTCTTTTTCTCTAGCAAATTCAACATAAGTCTGTCCAGCTTCTTTTTTATAGTTTCTAAATTTTTGCCGATAAGCCTCATGGACTAACGCATAACCCCTTAAGATGCACTCCTTAACCAAATCATAGTCAGAACTCTGTTGTACTGACAGGGATGCATAGATATTTCGGGCTTTTCCGAAAAGTACACATTGCATTAATTGAGTCCAATGCTCCCTTGGCCATTTCAAATTTTCAGCAACTTTTTCAAAATAAACGAAATATTTGTCTACTTCTTTTTCGCTAAAAGGGGGAACTAACCTAATATTTTTTGTAATGTCAAAAGTTGAATTTGTATGTAAAGTGGGATCGTGCTTGCCACTTGCCAGCTCAAATTCTTTCATTCTAATTTGAAATTCCTTTTCATCCTTCTCTTTTTGGATTTGCATCTGTCTCTCTCACTCTCTTTCTTCAAATTGTAATTGTTTATCTTTCTCCCTCTCCTGTCTCTCTTTCTCCTCTTTTTTAAATTGTAATTATTTATCTTTCTCCGTCTCCTGTCTCCCTCTCCTTTTCTCAAATTGCAATTGCAATTGCTTCTCTTCTAATTGCAACTGCATTTGTTCTTTCTCTTTCTGAAGCTCGAGCTTCCTTAACTCCAATTCCATCTTGTATTTCATTTTTAATTCCATTACTTTTATTTCAGAGTTCGATACCGACTTACTGACCGAAGCCAAAACACGTTTATCAAAAACATTCTTCTCTACCAAATATTGAATCAAAATTTTTTTAATTTCTTGTTTCGTTAAGGAAGATTTAGCCTCAGAAAGATCGTACTTTCTGGCAAGTTCAAGCAACTCGTCTTTTTTCAGACTATCCAACTGCTCCTGAGTTGGACTAGAAAGAAAAGTTTCCACTTTTGATGACATTGTGAATGATAGCTTGTTGTTTTCACTAAAGATTTCAAACAAAATGTCAAATAGTACCTGGGATTTAGAAACTAGTGGACTTTAAATTTCAAAAAACAATTTTCTGAAATATTTAACCAAAATTCATATATCCCAAGGACGAGCGTGTACAATAATAGCAAGAGAAAAGAGTGAAGACAACAAGCTTCGTATATTTTAACAAAATAATTTATTTCCCTAGAAAACAATGTACAAACTGGAAAATAGGACTTACGGTTTGTGAATATAATCCAAAATTTAATCCTAAGAATGAAAAATACAAGTCTTATCACTAAATAGTTCTATTAGAATCCAGGTTCGAATCTCGACGACGTTCAAATATGGAAGGCGATGACGTCAGATGTGGTTCTTTTACAAATATCAACAATTCCTCAATTGAATCACAGTTTATGTTTCCGAATAATTCCAGAATAAATTTCTACTGAATTTCTTTCTCCCAGAATTTATACAACAGTACACTCGTTTGGCTTTCTAGAGAATAAGTTATTAAATTCCAAAAACAAATGAACTTCAAAAACAACCTGGTTTCAACAATAAAAAACCTATCCGGCCTTTGAGGTTTCAGAATACAACTGACTGACGAGCGCTCAGGAAGAGTATTATATCTACCCTAATTATCATCCCGTTCTCGTGAGACAGACTACGAGGTCTCCTAACACTTGAAACACGCAATAAGAAAAATGCAATTCGTCACGTAGGAAGAACCCCTATCTACTATCACTCTGAAACAAATTTAAAAATAACACACTGTTTATCCAGACTAGACGAAATGACCTTGGCAATAGCCAATCGTTTTAGCGTAGCGCTTACACTACCGCGGACCAAGGTAAACTAAAAATATTGCAAATGTAATACGTTTTACGTCTTAGATAAACATAATTACTGAAAAAGAATTTCGAATCCCTGCAATAATCATTACAATAAAATGTAATGAAACAAAAATAAAATAAAAAAGAATTTTAAAACTAACACACAAGCAATTTAATTACATATACGTAACACTATCGATCTTAATGTATCACTATGATATAATTCAGAATGTTCTTGAATGAATTCGTAATAATCCCAAAATAGTGATTTAGAAAAAACAAAGTATCACTAAGCAATTCCAATGAATAATTTAAATAAATAAATCCTCTCAAATTATAACTGAACACAACTAAAAGACAGAGTCCAAAATAGATGTTGAGACGTGCACAAATAAGTATGTTGATCACTACCTTAATTTAGAAACCTAAAACACAATAACAGGACCAGGATGAGGGTCAAAAGTTTATTTCCAGAACATTATAAGTTGTAAACAAGGTCAGGTCTTTTAATTCCACTTTAGCAAAGAACATGACAAATATCAGGTAGACCAGGAATTTCGAATGCAAAACAAATGTCCTGAGCTCAGATTCAAGTAAACATGTATACAACTATTATCTTAAGGTTAAGTCTACTCTCATGGACAAATATTAGCTATGTAATATGTTGTAAAATGACCCTTATAATCTACAATCATGGACCAAACACACAATATAGATACACATAATACAATCCAACAGTCGCCACTCTAACAGACCGCCAGACGTTCCCACATCATCGATGTGTACATAGGATATTATCATAATCCTGTTAGTGGTTTGTAGAACTTGGCGTATCTTGGACTAATACTATAAAGAGATGCACTCAGAGATAGTAACTCAACAGTTTTAACAAACTACTGTGTTGTCTCCCTTTGAACACTTGCCCATTTCAGTTTCCTGGATACCTGTGTGTTTATATCACCTTTCTGAAAACTGCTCGTTAAATAACTTTGCTGCTTCTTCTGTCATGTGCAACAAATTTCAAAGTACTTTGCGTTGTGATTTTTCAATGTCGCAATTTAAGCTTTTTATCAACTCCATTAAATGCAGTAGGATGATTGTATGTATCGTATGCATACAGGGGGAATTATACAGAGCAGAGACTGTGCGGTATAGCTGGCGTTTGAAATAATCAGTCAACTATTTCAAATTTAAAAATGGCCCATTTCTGTCAGACACTCTCTACTGCTGCCGAGTAAAGGTCGAGAAACCGCAAAAACTAAAAGTAGTTGTGAAACGAATACATTACTCTATTAATCTTGAATTAATTTACTTGCATGCAAATTTACAAATTTCCTGCCGAAACATGTCTGAAAATTAGCCGTAAACACAATTACCTGACAAGTGAACAGCGCTCTTTGTACAATGCAGGTGGCCGATTTTTAACCAAAGCAACCAAAAGTCGGGTGAGGGATGCAGCTCTTAGTATTTCGGAGATCGTTCTGTTTAAAAGAATAACGACGGCACTAAACGATAAATGTTTATATACTAGCAGATATTAATAACTATAAAACCTTCCATTTCTCCATTTGAAGTAGATCCATGAAAATTAAAGATTGTACAAAATATATAATAAAATGGTCCTTTACTTCAAATATTCGATATATATATATATATATATATATATATATATATATATATATATATATATATATATATATATATATATATATATATATATATATATATATATATATATATATATATATATATATATATATATATGTATGTATGTATGTATGTATGTATGTATGTGTGTGTGTGTGTGTGTGTGTGTGTGTGTGTGTGTGTGTGTGTGTGTGTGTGTGTGTTATGTACACATTTTCGTATAATCGCATTTATTTGCATATATTGACTCTGAACTGAATTTTGTATCTGTTTGTCAGATTCAGTTATTCCGTAAATGTTCGAAATTCTTATTTTTACGTTGAACTCTCCAGCCACATAGCTATATAGAACTGAATGCGAATTTGTCCTTACTTGCTCCTTCCGATTAAAAGCTCAAAATACGTATTGATCCTGCCATTCTTTGGCCACACATTGATTATTTTTCTGCATGCTTTGATCCAGACGGATACAATGTTCATTGAAGCCTAAATAGATTTTCTTCCAAGAAAAATTTGGCAAGTGGATCGGAATAGGCTCATGTTGTTCATTTACTCATACTGAGAATTTCTGTACATATGGACCGACCATTTAATTGGGGGTGGGGGTAGGATTATTTTTAAGAAAAACAAATTCCAGGCTCAGAAGTAGCTTGAAAAAATATTCTGCTCTGATTTACAGCAAAAATAAAACTTATTATATCCATTATATTGGGGGAGGGGGATATTTAAAAAAGCATTATCTTTAGTTCAGAGTAAGAAAGCAAAAAATCCTGCCTCAAAAGAAATTCCAAGCACCCCAACTTCAGTTTAAATTAAATGAACGATGACCTGTTCCCTTCTTATAATATATTCCAGAGCTATTGATTTTGCATTTTTCTTGATTATGTTGAAAAGGATGCAAACTATTTTCTAGTAACATTTGAACAAGAAAACTGTTTATATCTGCTCTGAGCTTTTGTCAGGAGGTGTCCAGTAACTGAATCACGAACGGTACACTTTTAATGCCATAAATTAGAGTCACTAGTAAATGTGAGAAGTCCAATATTTTCAGAGCAGATAATAACATCCTATTCTGTAAGATGGAAAGCGGTCGCAATAAATATTTTCTTTATTGCCAGACTACTTATTAATTAGATTTAACCAACAAATTTATCGAGAAAAAAGAAAATTATTTGGGGAAGACCGTAATATTACCAAGTTTTTGATGAATACTTACAAATAACAATTAAATTACAACCAAGCGCTCTCTGGCTATGAAATGCTGGTGGAAATTCAATTCAGTTGTATTTTATCTTGTTTTGTCTTCATTATTTACTTTTTAAGGTGTTTTTAGATCTTATCAATGCCATAAAACATATTTTTCCTATAAAGAAATATTCAAACCTGATGCTTTATTAAGAGAAGACTTTCTTCTTGGTTGTTTTGTTTCTAGCTAGATAGAATAGACCCTATCTTAAACATGGCCAAAAAATATATTTGTGTCTCATTTAAAAAGTAGTTTTGTGTTGGACACGCTTTCTTAAATTTCTGGTCTGTAGCATACGGTTGTCCCCAACGCAATCTCGGTCAGGTAGTCACAGTTTTTATTGCCGATGATAAAACAAATATATTCTCTCTCTCTCTCTCTCTCTCTCTCTCTCTCTCTCTCTCTCTCTCTCTCAAATATTAAATATGTGGGACAAAGATGTATCTTATCATCCGAAAAAGCTCACCGTATACTCGCTTATAAGTCGAGTCAAATTGCAAACAACATTGACCCTGATCTGTCATCGTATAATGCGGTCTATGTGGTTTTGTTCTAGCCATTACAACTACAAACTGCATGGACCCATATCTGCCTGCGCATAAAGCGCCAGCAGATATTACTATGTGCAGTTTGCATATGAACTCGACTGATAACCGAGTATATACGGTATGTATAATTAATGGAAATTGATGAAGTCAATAACCTTTGGCAGAAATATAAATGTCTTGATAATCATTGCTAACCTTTTGATTATGGCTACGAGAATGATTAATTTATTCGTGCAAAGAAAAGAGCAGCGATACAAATAATAAACGTTCCTTACTTACATGATCTATTCTCTGTACAATTGAGTTTTTCTTTATTTATGTTTTAAAAAAAAATATTTGAAAGAAGTTTCAATATTCTAATTAAAAACAAAGAGGACTTTATGCTTCAAAATCATAAAAATAATAGTCTTCCCAAATGTTCTGAATCCCAAAGGATACATTTAATTCTGAAAGTCTGGTAGAAAGATAAATATTCGTTGGTTTTGAAGATTTCGGAGATAATATTCCTATGAGATTGGGATCCATGTCCAAAAAGGGGCAGTACTTCCAATAATTAGTTGAAGATCTTGATCCATGTCTAAAACGTATCAATCAAATCCAGAGCTTAATTGATCTCAAGAGAGAAAAAATACGGGATGGTGAGTGCTGAACTAACATTGACAACTCCTTAAAAAAAAAGAAAAAGTGCATACGTATTTACTACATGGTGAATTATTGAACGAAACGCAGCACCAGAAAAGTCTAGAAGGGCACGATAAAATGCTAGAAACTGACACAGAGATCGACAAATGGAGAGACTTAAATTGTCGCTCATCCGGGTCTTTTAGTCGATATAATTTTCAGCAGGAATACGGAATGCTTCTAATTGCTAAGCTAATAAAAAACGTGACGGGTTATATGCTTCTGTCATAAGACTGAGAAGCTTCTAACGAAAATTATACAAGAAGTCAAATGGACAGAAAATTGTACCAGCGAGAAATAGACGAAAAGTGATCAAAATCGAAACGAAAACCTTTTATCCAACAAAATAAATTGAATTTGCGAATATTTAAGATACACTAAACGGAATTGTTTAATGCGTAGGAGTGATATTTTTATTCTATTTTATTATTTTTATATGTTACAGCAAGTAAGTGTATATTTTTTTGAATATGTGTTCGTTTGACGCTGTTCTCCATTTTATTATTTTAACTGATTTATTCGCCCAGCCCCGTAAAATAAATAAATAAATAAATAAGTAAATAAATAAATAAATAATGCTCATTTCATTCAGCGGGGTTTGTTTTTCTTACTTGTTGTTTTGTGTTTTCGTGCGGGGTTTGGGGGTAAAGAAAGAATCTTTATCTCAAGGCTGATGCAATTACATGAATATGAATAACTATGCAAAAGCAATTATTGTTTACCTCGGAAATAAAAAATACAAAAATCCTTTCAGAATTCGCAACAGCTAAGCAGCATAATCTCAGAGCACCCTTTCCTTGATATTTACACAATGCGGGTACCAACCATTATATTCACAAGATCTCGATTTTTAGGTGAGAATCTGGCTTAAGGTCCAAGATTGTTGCATGCAAGTGTTTGATTTATTGGGCATCGATACAATGTTGTCTTCCAATTTCTTCTGGATAATATACGGTACATGATCCAAGATTATCATTTAATGCTCTGGAAAGAATCTTTCGCGCATTAAGTAATGATTCTCCCGTATAAAGCGTTTAATTCACATTTTTCTGTGTAAAATTCCACTTCACTTAAATAACTTATGCCATGCTTCAAACCAATTTATTCGCTTTTATTGCAAACATGCCACAGAGGAAATGATTAGTGATCGGGGAAGAGCGAAAGGGACACTGAAGTTACAGTTGGTAAGTGCTTTAGCAGCACTAAATGGGATTCCCTTTCTTTTATTGGACTAACAATGCAGCTAAAATGTAAATTTAAAATCGTGTATTATTTTATTCAGTTCGAAGAGAGAATAACATTCAGTGCTAATGAGGCAGCTGCCTGCTGTAAACTTCTGTTCGATTCTTCCTGTTGATCTACAGTGCTTCATGGACACAAAGGTATTTTGCAACCAAAACTGATAAAAAAAATCTTAATGTATGCTCCTTTAATTTCCCTCGAAACAATGTGAAAGACGCACTCTATAAAGAAGTATTAATGTAAAAGACACATTCTGTAAGGGACACTTAATGTAAAAAACACACTCTGTAAGTGACACTTAATGTGAAAGACGCACTCTGTAAGGGACACTTAATGTGAAAGACACACTCTGTAAGGGACACTTAATGTGAAAGACACACTCTGCAAGGGACACTTAATGTGAAAGACACATTCTGTAAGTGACACTTAATGTGAAAGACACACTCTGTAAAGGACAATTAATGTGATAAAAACGCTCTGTAGGGGACACATAATGTGAAAGACACACTCTGTAAAAGACAATTATTGTGAAAGACACTCTGTAAGTGACACTTAATGTGAAAAACACACTCTGAATGGGAGAATTAATGTGAAAGACACACTCTCTAAGGGACAATTAACGTGAAAGACACTCTCTAAGGAACAATTAATGAGAAAGACACATTCTGTAAGGGACAATTAATGTGATAGACACGCTCTGTAAGGGAAAATTAATGTATGACTTGAGCTATTCAAGCAAAGTATACCCGTCAGGGTGCCGATTGGGCTTGAAACGGCCGCAACGATCTCGTTCTCCACAGCAAGCTCTATTTACGGTTAGACGTGTAAGCGTATGCCCTGGAAACACTTAAAATGCAAGAGCTTTCAGTAGCTTTGCCTACTGCGTCACCACTGGGGGGTTTAGTCCCACAGACCGCTTGCCTACTTGTATAGGCACAAACCCCGCCCCCAAATAATAAAGCTCTGCAATCGCTCAACATAGTTATCATATTTTAAGAAAATTGTATATTATACAAAGATGTGTCTTTAAAGGGTTTCGCATTTTGCAATGCAATTTTTACGGAGTTTTTGGTAATTACCAATCAATAATCAGTCTCCAGTACATAATATCCTTGTAACCAACACATTGCATGAACCATACAACATATTCTCATGCAGTTTGGCGTGCACATGTATATCACTGACCTGTATATGCCTTTATGGGTTTTGTCTCGTCCATGTTTGATAGAGTTATGGCCCTTGACAGTTAATATCATATCTTACAGATGTTGCTTGTCACTAGCATAGTTAATGAAGCATTCAGCATTTTCTGATGCAATTTGATACGATCATTGTCTCATAGCATAGTCTCACACTTACATTTGATGGGTTTAGGCTCATGTACTCTACCGTGGACAGCATTAAACCATGTCGAACAAATAACTTGGTTTTAACTTAAAACTTGGAATGTTGCTTGCAATCAGGACAACTCAAGAAACAAATGAACAAATTCTGATAGAAATGAGCGAGTCTCTTAGACTTAGTTATGTTTTTTATGGGTTTTATATTGTCTACACCAATGTGGA
Source organism: Megalonaias nervosa (assembly GCA_016617855.1). NCBI lineage: Eukaryota > Metazoa > Mollusca > Bivalvia > Unionida > Unionidae > Megalonaias > Megalonaias nervosa. Next base: position 11,767 of record JAECUM010012261.1, read on the forward strand.
CAGAGTTATGGCCCCTGTCAATTAACTTTTACAGGTTGCATGGGATGTTACTTGTAATCAATAGCCATTCAGGATATTCCAATGCAATATGTCGTAAACATTGCTTAATAGATCTAGATGTGATTTTAATGGCTTGTTGGTCTTCTTCATTTTCGAGGGAAAATAGCCTTTGTCAACCAACTTCAGATCTTTAAATAGAATGTTTCCTGTATTGACGAGACCTTGAAGGAGTTGAATTTTTAGGCATCCGCCTTATCATGTGGAGGAGTTATGGCCCCTGAATGCCGGTCTTTTAACTTTCCCAGCACAAGTACCTCTGCTGATGGTCCTATGAAGGAAACTGAGGTGAGGAGAGATCTTTACAATTAAACCACATTTTATGTATATAAATTGCGATGCAGCCAGTCTGTATTTATACTCACTGCGATGCAACCAGTTTTACTTACATAAAATGGACCATTAAGGAATGAACAAAACTATCCAAGAAATTATTGGAAGAATAATTAAGAGGCACCATCTAACGTCAACACCTTTGGGATTCACACCAGCTTGCATCATGATCTTATGAATTCACACCATCACGCGTTTTGATGTTATTTATTCACACCATCTTGCATCATTATCTTATAGATTATATGATGGCCTGTGTCACAGTAATGTGCCAGCAGTCTTTTGTTGAATCACAATAAATACAATCCAAAAATATAAAATTATTTAAATTTCCCTATTTTTCCAAGTCTCTATTTCTAAGAATGTTTTTTTTTTTTGAGCACTTTGTATTTCCATAGAAGAAAATCTTGAATTAATAATTTAAATAAATAAGTTCCAGCCCAAATGAGATGTTGAACACAAAAATAATATAACTGATTCTGCAATGCTCTAACAGCACGAATGAGTACTTCCTTGATAAATAAGATTATGCAGTCCACCACTAAACCTCATGTCACAATTATCATTTTCTATTAAATAAAACTATTACCTATTAGAAATTTCATTCTGGAAGGTTCCAAATATTTACAAGATACAATATTAATTTTAATCCGACACTCTGTTACTAAAATTATAATATAAAATGTGGCAAACAACAGGTGGACCCGGCATTTCATGAGGTATTTCCAATGTTCTGGGCTCGGATTGAGATTAATATGTTGTTTACAAAACCAAAATCAATGATTCTGGTTAGGTAGAAAATTAACTTGATTTTGACCGGAGCCAAGTCCGAATAACAATTATCCAAAGAATATAATGAATTAAAAACCTAACAATGCAAATAAAATACATAACAATTCATACCATCTCGCATCATGGTCTTACAGATTCACACCATCTCGCATCATGATGTTATAGATTCACACCATCTCGCATCATGATCTTATAGATTCATACCACCTCGCAGCATGATCTTATAGATTCACATCATCTCGCATTATGATCTTACATATTCACACCATCTCGCATCATGATCTTACAGATTCACAACATCTCGCTTCATGATCTTACAGATTCACACCATCTCGCATCACAATCTTACATATTTACAACATCTTGCTTCATGATCTTACATATTCACAACATCTCGCTTCATGATCTTACATATTCACAACATCTCGCTTCAGGATCTTACAGATTAACACCATCTCGCATCATGATCTTATAAATTCACTCCATCTCGCATCATAATGTTATAGATTTGCACCATCTCGCTTCATGATCTTACAGATTCACACCATCACGTACCATGATGTTATATTCACACCATGTCGCACAATGATCATATGAGTTCACGCCATATCGCATCATGATCATTTGGATTCACACCGTCTCGCATCATGTTCATATGGATTCACACCATCTCGCATCAATATCTTTCAGATTCACACCATCTCGCATCATGATCTTACAGGTTCACACCGTCTCGCATCATGATCTTACATATTCACAACATATCGCTTCATAATCTTACAGATTCACAACATCTCCCATCATGATCTTATAGTTTGACACCATCTCGCTTCATGATCTTATAGATTCACACCATCTCGCTTCATGATCTTACAGATTCACAACATCTCGCATCATGATCTTACATATTCACAACATATCGCTTCATAATCTTACAGATTCACACCATCTCGCTTCATGATCTTATAAATTCACACCATCTCCCATCATGATCTTATAGATTCACATCATCTCGCATCATGATCTTACATATTTACAACATCTCGCTTCACGATCTTACATATTCACAACATCTCCCATCATGATCTTACATATTCACACCATCTCGCATCATGATCTTATAGATTCACACCATCTCGCTTCATGATCTTATAGATTCACACCATCTCGCATCATGATCTTATAGATTCACAACATCTCGCTTCATGATCTTATAGATTCACAACATCTCGCATCATGATCTTATAGATTCACACCATCTCGCATCATGATCTTATAGATTCTCACCATCTCGTATCATGATCTTACAGATTCACAACATCTCGCATCATGATCTTACATATTTACAACATCTCGCTTCACGATCTTACATATTCACAACATCTCCCATCATGATCTTACATATTCACAACATCTCGCATCATGATCTTACAGATTTACACCATCTCGCATCATGATCTTATAGATTCACACCATCTCGCTTCATGATCTTATAGATTCACAACATCTCGCTTCATGATCTTATATATTCACACCATCTCGCTTCATATTTTATAGATTCACACCATCTCCCATCATGATCTTACAGATTCACACCATCTCGCTTCATGATCTTATAGATTCACAACATCTCCCTTCATGATCTTACATATTCACAACATCTCGCTTCATGATCTTACATATTCACAACATCTCGCTTCAGGATCTTACAGATTAACACCATCTCGCATCATGATCTTATAAATTCACTCCATCTCGCATCATAATGTTATAGATTCGCACCATCTCGCTTCATGATCTTACAGATTCACACCATCACGTACCATGATGTTATACTCACACCATGTCGCACCATGATCATATGGGTTCACACCATATCGCATTATGATCATTTGGATTCACACCATCTCGCATCAATATCTTTCAGATTCACACCATCTCGCATCATGATCTTAGATTCACGCCATCTCGCATCATGATCTTACATATTCACACCATCTCGCATCATGATGTTATAGATTTACACCATCTTGCATCACAATCATATAAATTCACACTATCCCGCATCACCATGTTATAGATTCACACCATCCTACATCATAATTTTAAAAATTTACACCATCCCGCATCATGATGTTAAAGATTCACACCATCTCACAACATAATCGTATAGATTCACGCCATCTCGAATCACCACCTTATCGATTCATAACATCTAGTATCATGAGAAAATGCGACCTTTATCCTATTTTTTGCGACTTTATTCTTTTCCTGAAATGTTTTGCGAAATATGAGTTTGGGATATTTAATAATATCACCGAAGACCTTTGTAAGGATTATCAACTTGCAACAATACCGACATCTAACAGGAGTAGCGTATAGTGTGTTATCTTCTGGTCTATTTGTGTGTGTGTGTGTGTGTGTGTGTGTGTGTGTGTGTGTGTGTGTGTGTGTGTGTGTGTGTGTGTGTGATATGGATTTTTAACGTAGCTTTAACAATTTTTCAGTGTGGCAGTTTATAGCGATGTCTAGCACTGGGGGATCATGCTGCAGAAATGTAGCAAGATGTCCCACCCGGTCACATTATCCTGACACCAGGCCGACCAGTCCTAACACTAACCTCATAATGCTGAGCGCCTAGCGAGGCAGCTGTTGGTACCATTTTTTATAAGTCTTTGGTATGACTCGGCTGGGGTTCGAACCCGCGACCTCCCGCATCCGAGGCGGACGCTCTAACCACTAAAGCGTTTATTACTTGTAGTTTTCTCAGTGGATTGTTATTAATGATCATTTACGTTGATATATGAGATCTACTTTCTTTAGTAAGTCAATGTTTGAGAAAATAAAGATAAAATTATTTTAGTTTACCTAGAAGACCTTTGTCTGTAAGCATTCGTAAGTGAGAGTCCCTCAAACAGGCTGATTCTCTACTTTCCCAATAGAATTTCAAGAAATTCAAGATAAGACCATTTCTTCTTTTCAACTTCTGAGTTTTGAAACCTTCTCCGATACTCTTAAATTATAAAATTGTCAAATTAGCCACTGTGGCAGCCGTATCGAATGAAAGATCGGTGCAATTCTCATTTAGAAAAAGCTAGTCCCCCTTAGAAGACTTTTGGTGAAAACTCCACGTTGATATGACCATCTATTAGGAGCATTAGGAGAATTAGTGAATAGACTTTCAGTGTATTCATTGAAGCAACCATACTTGAAGTTAGATCGGTGCTATTTTCATTCAGACCAACTAGATTTCATAATTAGTCTTCTGGTGAAAACCTCACGTCGTTGTCTTCCATATAAGACTAGTAGCAATAACACGATCTTCAAGATGAAAGCAATGGTAGCCATACTAGATGTCAAATTGGTACTATATTCAAATAGTACCAACTAGACATCTAAAGAAGTCTGCTGAAAAATCCATGCCGATATGACATTCTATTCAGGAATAACGAACACAAGATTTCAAGGTGGCGGCAATATTAGACGTCAGATTTAGCGCCATTTAAATTCAGGACCAAGTCTTTTAGTGAAAACCACATGTCGATATAATCACACATTCAGAAGTAGCAATAACAAGATTTTTCAAGATGGGTGTCCGAGCGAAACTATTTTTATTTGTGAACGATTAGGCATCTTTAGAAATCTTAGAGTGCAAACTCCATGTCGAGTAGCTACTCCATGAAGAGTAGCGACAAGATTTTCAAGATGGTTGCTATGGTGGCCATATTTGATGTTAGATCAGCGTTATTTGTATTTAGAACCAATTAAACATTTGGACTTTAACAGAACCCCATGTTGATATGACCATCCATTCAAGAGTGGTAATAACAAGATTTTCAAGATGGCCACTGTGGCGGTCATACTTGATATCAGAGCTCAACCATTTTCATTTAGGTCCAACTAGACATCATAAGACGTATTTTGGTGAAAAACCCAGTTCCATGTGGTCTTCTATTCAGGAGAAGACGTGAAAACTATTTTATGTCTGCCGTGGTGGCAATATTGGACGTCAGTTCAGCAGCATTCTCTTTCAGTGAAAACCCCATGCAGATATGATCATCCATTTAAGAAGAGTGATAACATGATTTCAAACATGGCCCCTGGGGAGGTCACACTGAATGTACGGGTATCACCATTTCTTTTTGTAGTACCGACTAGACGGCATTAGAAGTCTTCTATGCGAAAACACCATATTGATATAACTTTTCGTTGCGGAGGAGTAGCGATAACAAGATTTTCAAGATTGTTGACATGGCAGCCATATTGGATGTCTGAGTAGCACCATTTTCATTGAGCCTCAAGGCAATCCAGCAAGTTGTTTAGGTAAAGTAGCGATAACAAAACTAATAATGGACAACAGACGGACAAAGTTGAATAGGCCATCATATAAACTTGTTTGGTATATGACTCGCAGAGCTAAAAATACAATTGGTCGATTGAAGTTATTGTTTCTACACTTGATGAACATCAGCGATGGTGATTGTACTAGTATCAGTATCTCATCCAATAAACTGCTGTAATATTTGAAATTCTTGTGCAGAAGTAATTTTTTGTCAGTTATTGTGACCTTGACCTTTAACCCTTTGATCACAAATTAAATAGGCTTCTTTCTTACCCAAAGTGCAAGCCATCTACGAAGTTTGATCCAAGTCTTGATGAAGAAGTAACGTTACTTTCGGAAAGCATTTTCTTCATTCACCCTGATTTTTGACCTTTTGATTCCAGAATTAAGTTTGTTTTTATCTTCCATACCCTAAAAATAAATTAGTGATAGTACTTACTGAGGTACGAGATGTATAGAGATGGTAGATAACTGAAACAGGGAATTTCTCAGAACTTGTTTTTCAGTATGGGTTATGATGTGACCAAAAGATGATAATGAAGACATTTGTTACATGTTGGACTATAGCATTATTCAATGTTAACCATTTTCTGCTTTGGAATTTTACAAATTGATTTAATAGACTATAATATACTTTCTTAATTTAGGAATGACCTTGTCAATTCAGCTAAAATCTGTGTACAATGTCGGGTTGAATATTGGCAAGTTTTCATTGAGTAACTGAATCCTGCTTTGGACAAGCAGTGCAAACAGTTTAGTAACTGTTGATGATGAAGTATCATGGTTATTGTGTGGAAACCATTTCTCTTCTTTTAGTCACAGTGATCTTGATTTTTAGTCTTTGGAGCCAGAAACTTTTATGGTTTTTCCATAACCCAAATGCAAGTCATCAAAAAAGTCGGGTAGATGTAGATTGTGGGGAAACTTTAGTTGTTAACCATTTTTCTTCTTGCTATCAAAATTACCAAACCCTTCAACTTTTTGAGTCCAAAATCAATACGGTTCTTCCTTACCCAATTAGCATGCCATCAACAATGTGCAGATATCAATATCCTTACATAAAACCTTCCATCTTGTGTAGAGCACATAAAAATGGCTACTAAGACCGAAGCTTTGGTCTTTGACATAAAAGGGATAGTCATTTACACATTCCTTGGATCTCTCCCTGCCTCTGATGACCAACTTATGAGCAGTTTAAACACCCACCCATAACGTCTATACGCTAATATAGCATTAAAACGGAGTTTAATTTGTGCAGTCATCATAGATTTATGTGGCTGCCCTGTCTCCTTTGGGGCCCTGCCCGGTTTTCATTACTCGAAAACTTTTGAGATCCCAACCCAAGTTAGCTAAGTGGTTATGGCACTAGGCTCGTGACCACAAAGCTTCCAGCTTGCATTTCCACCACCAGATCGGCCTGGATCATCATTAATATGCAAGAATCTTGCCCATAATCGAACGTCTCCAAGATCTTGATGATATAAGCTAAAGAAATTATGGACGCTAGAAGTGTTCTCAGGCAATTACGTGCAAGAAAACTTTATTAGTGAATGTCGTTCATAATGGAAAACATCCAAGATCTTGATGATATATGCTTATACAACTGTCTGAGCAAATTCTGCTGAGACAAATGGCCTCTAGAGTATTCATAGGCTCAGCTAATCAGATCTAAAACTGCCTCATTAATACACATGGATGTAGCTCATAATAAAATATTGCATGAGTCTTGTGATTTGTCAGTGTGTGAATCTTAAAATGGTCATAACATTTACCAAGTTTCACAGTGAGCCATGAAAAACTAAACAATTAGTTGCTTTGTCAAAAGTTTTCATACAATACATTCAGTTGCAAGACTAAAGGGCCAGAACTCAAAAAAATTCTGACAGGTCAGTAATTTTCTTACATGCTCATCTTCAAATAATGACAGCATGTGTAGGAAGTGTCATGGTGATCCATGAAAACTGTGAGAAACGTTCTTTTCACAAGATTCTGTCATACAATGAATTAGGCTCCAAGTCAAAAAGGGCAATAACTCTAACAAAAATCACCAGAGAACAGTAAATCGTTATCTGCATCTGCAGATGATAATCAGAGCACTTCCCAAGGTTTTAGATTGAGAAGTTGTTCCTAGTCCTACCCTTAAAGTAGGGTATTAAAAGGAGAGTTATCTGTGCTGGCAGCATGGCTTCCTGGGTCTGTCCTTACTCCCCTGTGACCCTGTCCCTGGAGTGGTAACTCTGGAACCACTAAGATCCCCACCAAAGGTGGCTTAGTGGTAAGGCATTGGCCTCATGACCAAAAAGCTGCAAGCTTTATTCAGTTTTCAGCATGGATCCTCATTAAGATACACGGATCTCACTCATAACCGAAGTCATTCAAAATCGTGATGATATAAACTTACAGACCAATCAATCTGAAATATGTCTTCTAGAGTGTTTATAAACTCAATCAGTTTGATGCTACATCTCAATAATCTGCATAAATGTTGCTCATTACTGAATTTGTTTGAGATCTTGAAGATGTAAGTGTACATACCAAGTCTGATCAAAATCTGATCAGAAATGATGCCTCAAGAGTGTTCACCAACAAGTGTTTATGGACGGACTAACCATGGATGCATGGTGATACCATAATCTCACCGGGCCTCTGGTCGGGTGAAACAAAACTGCAGGAACAGTTGCGTTAACAAGATTGTAACTAAGCTACTGAACAAAAAGGGCAAAAATTGTAGGAGATAACTGATTTGTTGAAATCTGCATATTCAAATGATAATCATAGGACTTATAAAATTTCACAACGATAAATTAAAAAAATGTGACATTAAGTGCATTCACAATACTCCATTCAATTAATGGTGAAAATGGGTACTAACTCTTATACAAAACTGCAGGAGCAAAGTTATTTGTTGATATGCACAGCTTCAGGTGAAGACCATAATATTTACCAAGCTGAATCCATCAAAAACTTCTGGACTAGTTGCACTAACAGGACTGTGTCTCAGATGGACAAGAGGACCGATATATACCCCTACCTCCAATATAAGAACATTTTATACAACTCTAGATCAATTTCTTTATGTTTGAGAATTAAAGCTGTATCCCAAAAGGACATCAAAAAATGTCTGTAGACTTTATAAACAGAGGTGCCACTAAATGACTACTGCTACCTACAAAGTGTGAATTGTAATTTGTGATATAAAGGTTCTGCAAAATATGGTCTCTAAAATCAATTAAAAACATCTTGCTAATAAAGACTGAAATGAAGCCAGACCACATCTTGCTAATATAAAGACTGAAATGAAGCCAGACCTTTGAATATGATAGTACCAAAACACAATATGGTATAAAGCTAAAAAAAAACTGACAGCTAAATATTCTAAAAGTCAAATCATGGGAGATCTCATTAATATAAAACTGAACTTCACATTAAATTTTGTTGAGATTCAATAATAACTAGATGTACATCATAAATATAGTCACAAACATGCACATCCCTGTGCTTCAAGGATGCTGTTCTCAACAAGTTTTTCTTATATGGTAAACAACAAACATTCCTCTTCCCTCAGATGCAAGAATACAAAGTCAATACCTTGGAAAGGAATGAAAAAATAGACTGTAACATCAAGATTCTTCATTGATAGTTTATTCTGTTCCATTAAAAATACTTTCCTTACCATAACACTTTTGGAGACATCACACATATACATCTGTGACTTTAAATATTTATTCACCTTTGTTGGCCCCAAAACCCTTTAAACATTGCAAGCTTTTTTCTTCAAGATCTTTGAGAATTGAACCTAGGTGGCAAAAAAAGAAGTTTATTCATCACCCTATGTTTGATGTTGCTGCCAAACTAAGTGAATTCAAAAAAGGTGACTGTTTTAAAGACTTTTCAATCTTCTTTATTGAAGACTCTTTTTAATTCAGCCCTCTAAGATCGAACATAAAGAAGACTCTTTTTAATTCAGCCCTCTAAGATCGAACATAAATTTCCATGATATATATACACCAATTTACCAATTAGTCATGTTTGCTCAATTCTCATATGGTGCATGGCCAGAAAAAGACCTACTTTGAAGAACTCATGGTGACTGACATTGTTTGCTTGCATAAGCTGTCATGTATGATTCACTCCTAATGAATGGGTATGTCATAAAGTAGTGTTCCATCTAAGTTTTCAAAAATAGTTATGCAGTTCTTTATGTCTAGAAAAAGGGGTGACAACCATGTGATTTAGAGGAGTTCAGTGTTCGTTATTAAATTCTTAATTTAAATGAAGATTGTATTGAGAAAACAATACTAAGCTGCAACCTGACATTGCTTTATGTCATTATCAGCCTCTTTGTGAAAGAGTACTTCCACATCTTGATCCAATGTAGATGTTCATAAGTTTGCATTTCCACAAGTGTACATGTTTTTCTTCCAAGTTTTCAAACACCAATTAATAAATATTTAATGTTTCTCACATTTTTATGTTAGAGCTGGACTGATTATATTACAGTTCTCAATCAAGGAAATTTTTATTTTCTTGATGCTGGTGGCACCATTTTCAACATACTCATCACTGTCAATGGAACTATCTTCATCAATGTAAGTGTAAACAGATGCACCTTCTTGATTTTCTTATTATGTGAACATTTTCAGTCCTTTCTTTGTAGTTATCTCTGAAAAAAATATAACTGTAAAAAAAAAGTTTGGGCTTCTTTATTATTCATGTGGTATATCTGTGGCACAAGGCATGCATATGTAAGGATAGCAAATCATAACTCACTAGTTGATAATTTTGTCAAGTGGTGTACAGTTCAACCCATCTTAAGCAGTCACTTGTGTGAAATGGCCATACTGATCTTGGTACACATGTAATCACTACATGTCAGTTTACTTTTCAAACGAAAAAAATGTACAGAATATCATTATTTTTAGTATTATTATCATTATTATTACATACATATAATTATTCCAAACAATTTACATAATTCTGTATCCAAATAATTCACCTTATAAATTTATCAATAATAAATTCTGGTGGGAAAGGGTTTCATTCAGAGATTTCTCCAAGCTTTCTTTCTATTTTTCAGGTAGTAAATTTTTCTAAATGTAATAAAGAAGTAGGCAGCTCAGCTGCTTGTATATTGCAAGTGGACTTGGCTGTCTCAGAAGTAACAGAGCTAGGCTAAATATGGACAGTGTCAACCAAATAATTGACAGGTAACCTTAAAGACATGTGATGCCATTTATGCTAAAACATTGTTCCCATCAATGTGTTTACTATAAAAATGTGGTGCTGCATTCCTTAAAATTGTTGAACCAACAGAATACAGTATATTAAGAAGTAACTGAAGCACTGGTACATTTACCTATTTTTGAATTAATAAGGGCAACCTAATTATTAAATACCAGTTAACATTTCACAACAAACTTGGATGGATATTTAATGAATATATCTGGTACGTACACAGTGACTTTTTTTCCCTCCAACTACAATGCATTTTGTGAATGTAGATTTATGCAGACTTATCCATAGTATTATAATATTTTAGGATTCATTTTTGTTCTTTTTTTCGTACAATAATTATAATCCACCCATCCAACAAACAAAAAGAAGTGTCTGAAAGCTTATTTTGATTTTTGCATTATGAACAATACGTGTAAAGAGCATACCATAAGCATGATCCCCAAAACTCGTATTATGTAGTAAACACGGACAAAATTTGTTAAATGGGTAAAACTTTGATAAACTAAAGCAAATTTAAGTTAAAAATTTTCTATTACTCTTTACTGGGAAATACATTTAGTATGGTCACCATAGCTTCCCCGCTCCCTCAATAAAAAGGGAATGAGGAGAGTGCTATGAGTTTTTACCGCAAAAATAAATTTCTGTGCAATATCATAGCTTTAAAAAAATTCTGAAAATAACAATGAACTGATTAGCAAAATATAATTACGCTGACAAATTGATTTGAGGACAGTGAATATAAACATGATGAGGAATGTTTATACATCGATTCACATGTCTTTACCTAGACAATGCCTTTATTAGGAAAACAAATGCTTTATTTCAATGGTCAATATGAACAAGTAAATGATTTAAAAAGTAAGGAACCACTGTTTGGGTATAAGAATGAGTATGTACCTGAATGCCTAATCAGGAATTTCAACCTAAATTTAAATCATACAGTGTCCTTAATTGCAAAGAAGGCCAAACACTACATTTGATTTTCACCTGGTTTATGTACTAATTTCATGTAAACTTGTGGACTGGACTGATACACAGATAAGGGAAATAACTGTGACACTATTTCTTCTGATTACCTTCATGCTTCTCTGGGCACTGATGGCAGTTTTACTCTTTATATATTTAAGTTTTAAAAAGAAAATGTCAATGGTGAACCACTCAGAGGTCCTTAAATCCTAAGATGTAAGGTATTTTCCCATAAACTAATATACAAAACATATGCCACAGTTGAAATTTTCTATAAAGACATAAGAAAAAAATGATGCACATGGTCAGATAGCCACTGTAGGTTTTCAAATGACTATTGGTCTCTGAGGCATACACAGGTTGTAGTGAGCAGTCTTGTCCCAGAACTCTGGCCCTTTCCAGCCACACCAACCCTGAAAATATTGGAAAACTTTGTCAGAAAAAACAATTTTAGTTTTTACTTTAAAAGAAAATTCCTTGAGAATTCTGGCCTGGCCTAATCTTGAAATTAAAAAAAATAAAGTCTGAGTCTATGAATAAGGATAGGCTAAATACTTTAGAATCAAATATCTAGGAAACTAATCTGATATGGAATGAGCTTAAAAGTATTGAAACAAATATCTTGGAATTATTTACAGTAATCATGCTTGCAAAATGAGCCCTTGCAGTGCCACCACAGTGATAAGTAAAATAATGATTTGATAACTGCAGAAATAATGAATGAATTAGAATTAATAAGCTTTTACTAAAGGGCCAAGTTCACTACACATAATTTGCCCAGAAGGGCTTTAAACAGAACATTTTTTGAAAAAAAAACCTTGTTTGGAGAAGATGGGCATTCAGGGGCTGTAACTTTTCAATGTGATGTTGATTTATTGATGGTTGGTTTTTACTGGCACTTTCAACACATGCTGAGGATATGGGAGTTAAGTGCCCTCGCAAAGGACACAATCAGGTACCAACCTACAGAATCCCCATCCCTTGGATTGCGATTCCAATGCTCTTAACTTGTCTACTGCATCTCCCTCTTCTAAACGGTAACATGGAAAGCTGGAAATCTAATTATTTCAAGTTCTCATCAATATAAAGGTGCATAATAATTGTGGATGCAGAAAGACATTCTGCAGAACGCGAAGTCTGAAAGATGGCCAATCTGGCGCCATAAATCTAACAAACGATAATATGGAACACTTGAAATAAAACTTTCTGAAAACCACAACTATATTAAGCTACATCCCATATCTGCCTGGAATCTGGTAAAGCCCTGTCATGGTATGCTGTGCAAACTAAAATTTAGGAAGACAGGCAGTCAGGGGCCATAACTGCTGTAAACAATGTTGTGGAATGCTGAACATAAAACTCGCTCAAGTTCTCCTCAATATAAGGCACATGCCAAATTTTGGTTGAAAATCAACAAAACAAAAAGCTTCAAAATTTATGTTGTGGAGGACAGGAAATCAGGAGCCATAATTTCCGTAAATGATGTCAAGGAACACTGGAAATCAAAACATCTCATCTGAAAAAAAGGATCCATACCAGATCTGCTTAAAATCCAACAAAGCTTAGTCAAGGTATACTGTGGAAACTGAAAACAAGTAAATAATGTTGTGGAAGGCTGGAAATTGAAACTCATTCAAGGATTCAGTATAAACATACATGCCAAATCAGTTGAAATCCAAAGCCAGAACAATAGGTAATCAGGGGCCACAATTCTTATAAATAATAACGTGAAATGCTGGAAATTAAACTGATTCATAAATAATAAAATGAAAAACTGGAAATTAATCTCATTCAAAGTCTCGCCAATCTAAGGCCACAAACCAAATCTGGTTGAAATCCAATTAATTTTGATGAAGTCCTCTTGTGGAAACAAAAGTCAAGTGGATAAGCAGTCTAAACCTAAACTAGACCAGCTCAAAAAGGGCACATGCAAATCACTGAGATAATATTCTGTACCAAAATGCATCAGAATAAGCTGAATAGTTCTTGAGACATGCTGGTTATAAACATGTTAACTGTCAAGGGCCATAACTCAACCCAAACAGGAGCTGACAAGATGAAACCCATAAAAGCACATCTATGTTAGATACAGGAATCTGCAAATGATGTAAAAGGCAATAACTATCAAAATTGGAACTGAAAACAGTTAACCTTTAACAGGAACATCCAGATGTAATGTGCAAATCAACTATTAAATGGCATCCAATTCTGTGCACAGGTTGCAAAGCTATAGTGGTTGTAAGAAGTGTGAATGGATGGACAGATGGAGACATGCAAGGATGGACAGGCTGGCTGATAGAAAAGTTGATAATTCTCTTGATGTGCGTCCCTAATCAATGAATGTTTGAACAGAAATATTTAATCAATATTTCCATCTGTTAAACCATCAAATTTAGATATTAGTTTTCACAAACAACAGTAATTTTACTTCTCTCTGTAGTCAAAACTCCTATTTCTGCTGCCCACCAGTTACACATCTACACTTCAGACCCCGAAACATTTATGTACCCCCATTGTTTGCTGTTATCGTCTCAACATGATTTACTGTTTGTGCATTTTTCTTGCATTGTACTTAAGCTAGAATGTCATCACTTATCTTTTATTATCTCATCATTTACTATTCATGCATTACTTTTAACATGCATACAAGTCTTAAGACACAAATCAAAATTATTTTTTTGTGTCTCAAGATATACAGCCATTACGATAAACCATATCAACAAAGGGAAGAAACTATTACCTTTAACATCCCATTACCACCACTAGGTGGCTATCCATCAAAACAAAGGTTGACAAGTTTAAGCTAAGCAATACATCAACTTGGATGCTTGCAGGTGTGGAAGGATTTAATAGTCAATTAACTGGGCAAGTTTTCTTGGAGAAACATAATTTGCTAACAAATTTACTTTACCTGTCAAATACATTTTCCAATAACATTTACATTAGGAGAAGAGGTAACTGGAGTAGGAAATGCATGACCATTCAACCCCTACCATGGGGACTCTTCAGGAGAAAAATGACTGGAGTCCCAATATGAAGGATAAACCACTCTCCTAACATTTAGCCAGCAGAACTGATGGTCATGTAGGATGTGATATCAATATATGGATATTGAGAAATTAATTATATTTTCTTACTGAGAAAGAATATGGGCAAAATCACTGAACCCATACCCACAAGAACGTTGTGCAGATGTCAACTGTGGCTGGTGGTCATCTGAGATGCAGTCTCTGACCCCACTAGATCCAATTCTCATAGATCTTGAGAAAAAAGCTTGCAATGGTTGATTGTGCATACCAAGCAACAGCTTTGATAATGTTTCAGATTAAAACTCTGTATTGCTTCCATCTCATGAGCTGAAATTTTTATGATGAATATCTGGTCATTCCAGTCTCTTTTCTGGACTTCAGAAGAAAGACACAGGCTATTAATGTTAAATATTTGAAGATATGTATAAATTTATGAATTATGAGTTTTGGGCTTGTGTTATTCATAAAATTGATGTGAAACATGCATGCCTCTTATAACCGATCATCTAGTCAGTCAAATACCAACAGCTGACTTGAAAGCTGAGCTAGCCACCCAAAAAGCAGTAGACACAATGAGTTCAAGGCAAGCAGAATATCTCAAAAGCAACCTGGATGGCAACTATTTTGAACTGCATCAAGCCATTTAGTACAGTGTTTTTGAAATTATCACATATAAAAAAGGCTTACATTTGCACTGAGAGTACACATGTGTGTCTAAATTGAAAAATGGATGTATGAATTTATGGCTGGAGTGCTTGAACTTCTTTTTCGGTCAGCCTACATCGACTTAGCAGGGCAAATTAAAGATATTTTTTTTTACATTTTATAAAGCTATTTCAAAATATGTCCATTTGTTACCTTGCTGGTGTACTCTAATTTTTATAAATTTTCATAACAGGCAGGTTGATGGTTGGTTGTGTGGGTGTAACACCACTTTTCAGTACATGATAGGCTATATAGGGCAGCCAGTGTGTTTAGTGGATGAAGAACCTGGGAACTACTCAGCCATCCGGAGCCCCTTGGCTAGGTTGATGCAGTATCAAATTTGTGTATTTCTGTGAGAGCCGGATTCAAGAAGAACCAAAAGTTACTTCCTAAAGTTAATGTAATTCAGGGAATGTATTTCATGGCGAAAATTGAGAGCACAAAATGCAAAATGAAGGATATATGGAAAAACATAAATGTATGACATGAATGGATTTAATAACTATTTTCAAACTGCTGTTAAATTTCCACAGTTGGAAGCCTATTTGCATGATAATCTAGCATTTTAGTCTTTACAATCACCGTTCACCCCTTACAATTTGTACCATTGTTCCTGTCAAGGCAGACACAAACAAGAGTCCCTCTACAGGACTGATGCTCTACTGGCCAAAATGAAAAGCCAGGAATGCATGGCAAGTTAACATTTTCTTTTATACTCTAGCATAGTGCAAAAGTCTGTCAATTTTTTTTTAAAAGGAAAATAAATGTTGATATGATGCAACTAGTTGGAATATAAATCCATACAAAAGTGTCTTCGAGCCTATGTGTCACAGTGACATTGACCTTTGACCCCAAAACCAACAAGGTTCATCCTGCAGCAAGAGAAAGCCATTCACAAAGTTTGGCAGCTGTACATGGAGAACTAGAGTTATTGTACAGCAAACAGTTTACTTCTTCCAGTCAGTGACCCTGACCATTACAAAATTATTGGAGTTCCTCTATACGCAAGCGCAAGCCATCCACAAAGTTTGGTAACTAGATGAGGGACAGCTTGAGTTATGGTGCAGAAACCTTCCTTCTTCTTTCAGGCACAAGGGTCTTCAACACTGACCACAACAGGGTTCTTCCTTACCCCAACATGAAAACAATAGGTTCCTTCCATACTCCAACTGCAAGCTATCCACAAAGTTTGATAAATGCAGATGGTGTAAACACTTGCTACTGTACAGAAACTGTTTTTATTATTTCAGTCAGTGACCTTGAACTCTGTGGTTTTTTAACTCTGAAATTGATAGGGTTCTACCCTGCCCCAACTGCAAAGTTTGGAGACAGACATCATAACATTATATTTGTTCATATATAAAAATTTAAAATCTGCTATCAGACAATGGCCAGAAAATCTAATCACGTCATTTATATATGCCCACAAATATGCCTGCCAAACTTGTATACACTGAGTGTTCTTTGTGCAATCTTGCTCACAAAGTTTTCAATTAAAAACCCTTAGTCCAAGTCTGTGAAGGCACTACGCTTCATTGCCCAAGGGTCTTTATGGCACTGACCTGTGGTCAATGTTGTTGTTATTTTGGGTTTAATGCCATTTTTTAAGCACAAGATAGGTTATACATGGCAGCTGGTATAACTGGTGGAGGAAGAACCCACAAAAAGCCCTATAAGAACCTCTGACCCATGGGAAGCTACTGGCATTCTTTCTCACATACCCACAACGGCCGAGTCCAAGACTCCAACTCATGCGGACAGAGGTGATATGGCAATGTTCTGTAAAGGACTTTAGACACCTGGTGCCTCAACCTCTACTCGAGTCTTGAACAAAAACCTACTGTACAAGAATCTTGTTATTTCTTTATTAGATTTGCCATAGCTTTAACCTTTAGTAGAAATGGAGCCATAAAAATGCATTAATATTGCTCAGCTGGAAAAAAGTCATAGCTTTCACAAAGGGAAAAATTTACTCTCTTTGGAGGGACAATGGGCACATCTTCAGGCGTAGATCTTCCAAATATCAAACATTCAATCATGAACCAAGAAACCATTTTCACTTACATGGTATACAAAAATAGCCCATCTCTGTTCTTAGTAAAAATGGTGCACTCCAGCAAGTTGTATCAAACATTACATCACTTTGCCCATCTTCATTTGAGAAGTAGAGATAAGATTTTAAAGGTGGCTGCCACAATAGCCATACTGGTTGCTAGATTGGCACCTTTTTTATTGACTAGACATTATAAGAAAAGTCATTGTACTTTGCGTTCAGGAGGAGATTTTTAATAGGGGGGCACAGTGGCATAATGGCTGTTAGATTAGCGCCATTTTATTTTAGGACCAACTAAACATTATAACAAGTCTTGTTGTGAAAACCCCATGCTGACATGATCATATGTTAAGGTGGAGTAGTGCTAACAAGATTGTCGATATGGTAGCCATACCGGATGTCCAAACAGTGCCATGTTCACCGAGGCCCAACTAGACTTCACAAAAAGTCTTGCAGTGAAAACCCAATGTCAGTATGATTTTCCATTCAAAAGGAATATTGATAAGATGACCATATATTGACTGACTTAGGCACTATTTTCATTCCAACTAGACATTATTAGCAGTCTTGTAGTGAAAACCTTATGACAGTATGACTTTAAATTCAGACGAAGTGGGAATACAATTTTCAAGATGCCAACCATGACTGCCATATTGAAACTCCAAGCAGCAATATTTTCAGTTAAGGCCAAGCAGGCCAAGGAATGAATGAGCATGTAAAGTTTCATGGCAATCACTGAGGTAGTTTCGGAGAAGCAAAAACAAACCAGTGCCAATGGATGGATGAACAGACAATGGATGACAGATGACAAACAACAGGGAATTCCCATAAACTCTTCTGGTCTATGACCAAGAGAACTAAAAACCACCGCCTCTGATGTGATGACATAATCACAGTGGTAGTATCTGTGCAATAACTGAGTGGAACAAATACGAAATAGAAATTAAATATACTGACAAGTGTGTGTGTGTGTGTGTGTATGTGTGTGTGATTTGGATTTTTAACATAGCTTTAAAAAAATTTCAGTCATATCGCTATGATGTGTGCAGTGTGGTGGTCTATAATGATGTCTAACACTGGGGCATCATGCTGCAGACATGTAGCATGATGTTTCACTCAGTCACATTATCTGGACACCAGGCTGACCAGTCCTAACACTAACCTCTTAATGATGAGCGCCTAGTGAGGCAGCTGTTAGTACCATTTTTGTAAGTCTCTGGTATGACTCAGCCAGGATTCGAACATGCAACCTCCCGCATCTGAGACAGACACTCTAACCACTTAGGACACTGGAGCGGTCCTTGCTGAAAAATACTCTGCAGCTGTATTTATATATTTACTTCAGTTGTAATATTTTAATTTATCATAATGACAAAACTGTCTTTTGTACTTTATGCTTTTGTTACTGCATTAAAGAATACATGTAATTAAGACAAAATATGAAAGTTACAGTCCTTTCCCTTTAACACTCAAGCAAATGATAACACAACTTTGGTAAATGCACTTCCATTTTGATCCAAACATGAAAAGTGAAGGATGTGATGTGATTTGGATTTTTAACGTAGCTTTAAAAAAATTTCAGTCATATCGCTACGATGTCTGCAGTGTGGCAGTTTATAGTGATGTCTAGCACTGGGGCATCATGCTGCAGACATGCAGCATGATGTCCCACCCAGTCACATTATCCTGACACCAGGCCAACCAGTCCTAACACTAACCTCTTAATGCTGAGTGCCAAGCGAGGCAGCTGTTAGTTACCATTTTTAGAAGTCTTTGGTATGAATTGGCCAGGGATCGAACCCACGACCTCCTGCATCCGAGGCGGACGCTCTAACCACTAGGCCATTGGAGCGGTTAAAAGTGAAGGAAATGATGGATGGAAGAAACAAATGCAAAATATTAATACATTCCTCAGACCATCAATAAAAAACTACCAAATATGTGTATCAACATAAAACTTCTGACGTCTGATACTAACCTTGTCCTGAATGATCTTGAGATCCTCTGCCCCTGTGTAGTGTGGGTCCAGTATGAGAAAGTTCACATTCCCTGTGACCTCATTGAAATCCACTCCCAAAATGGTATGTGCAAGAACTCCACCACCTGATAAAGAACCAAAAATTACATTAACAAGTGATTAAGGACATGTTCAACATATACAACACAAGAGACCCAAGTGGGTTTTTATATCTCACAAAGATAATATTGGCAGTAAAGCAAACTGTAATAGCCACTGGTCAAATAATCTGGATTAAAGATTTTAATATAAAGTTAATCCCTATCAAATCTGTTTAAAATTGGTCCAGTGTCTTTTTGCGAGAGTCTGGTACAGGTTTTTGTATTTTCATTCAAGGCATCTTACTAGGGTGATTTGGTATCCTTCATATAAATCGGAAAGTCTTCCTCAGTACTGCTAGATGTAATTTGTAAAGATCAAGGTCACTTTTTATGCAGAAGAAAGCAGTTTGGAGGGTTTGTTTTAAGTAACAGTAGTTACATGGTGCATTGACAATATTCATACAAACCTGAGAGAACCTAATTTAAAAGCCTTTGGTCAAATCAGAATACTTTTTCAATACACAAAACAGATAGGCTTGGTTTGCTGTTAGAATGTTCTTTGCTACATTGTATCAAATGCTGTTGTTTTATGGTTCTTCTTTGTGTCAGTGTTAGTTACTTATTCTGTATAAATGAGTATAAGAGATCAATCAAGGGAATGCACTGAACTCTTCAGGCAACTGGTTATGTAAAGATGGATGAATGGACAGATATATAGACAGACTAACAGATGGACAGAGTGATTGATGAGTAGATGAATGACAGATGGACAGAGCAAATGAAGAATAGGTGGTTGGATGTAATTTCTAGTGATCACTGTTTTATCCCATGTTAACTTTTACAGAAACAGTAATATTATACTTATGTATCTGTCTAATCCTGAATTAAATCTTCAAGTATTATTTCATGAATTTAAGACAACAACTTTTAAACAGTGTAGAAACCAACTTTTGGAGTAATTTACGTTCTTTTACAATATTTACCTAATCATAATACATTCGGTATAATGCCACCATCGTGCAAATCTAGCCTTTCTAATCTTGTTTTGAAAATGTAAATGCTAAAAGTTGTCGGTCCACCTATGTGGCAGTCAGACAACAGTGATCTCCACTTGGGTGGCGGAATTGGCACCAAATCTCATCTGTACATCAGTTACTACTGCTGTGGATGTTCACAGTATATTTGAACCTCCTGCATAATCAAAATTATTATTTAAAAATATTATAAAAGAAATTTTACATGGTTTTTTTTTAAAAAAAAAAAATTAAACCTTGCTTTCACTGTAGTATATTTAAGGAAAAGACTTCCTGTGATCACATGACTGGCTTATGTGAACATGACACTTTAATTACTAATTTGACAGACAATAACCTAAAGTAATGAAAAGATTATGCTATGTGTGATCAGTACTAAGTCAGAATGAATAAATGACATTAGTGGGTTATGGTTGGATTAATCATTACTAATGAGTACAAGTGGCATTAAACAGGGCAGTGTGGATTCAGTATTAAAGTTTTCAAGATATCTACGCATGTGTTATCTCCCGAAGCTAAAATGCCAAAATTTGCCAGAATGTTAGAAAGGTCTTTGTTTTGGCCTATATCCTCCCTTCCGTATGTTTAAATGTGTTTGAGATCATGGAATATTAGCCTTTTATAGTGATGGGGGCTAACTTCTTCTCTACAATGAGCTAAATGAGTAAGTTATCTATTTATGGTGTCAAGGCTTTTAACAGAATGATGTGTTTCAACTTGCACCACTGGAAGAAATTATATTTTTTTAGTAAATTATGTTTCCCTGTGTTGAAAATTATATTTATTGTAAACAAAACAAAGGAATATACAGATGAAATCAGTCAAGCTTCAAATGAACATGCAATGAACAGGATGCTAGTGAAAAACACCAATACCTACAATAATTATATGACGGATCTTACAGCATGTAACAACAGACAATTACATGACAGAATTCATGTGCCAGGTCGACTACTGATATGAACTGAAGAACTACTGGCCTTAAGAAATTAGATTAGTGCTGACATGAATATCACAAGACAATGTTAGACTAATAAAGTATGAATTCTTTGTGAGAAATGGAAATAAAGACTGGAGTATACTTCCCAGCTGTGAGATAACTCTTCCCAGCTGTGAGATAACTCCACAGATTAAGTCAAATGATGCAATGGCATTAAGTAAATCTGATTTTGCATGGTCTCAGAAGCAGTATGCCTGCTAGCATAACCAGAAGTAGCAACTGACATATGGATGGGATCTAGTGCCAAGCCATCTACACCAGGGGAGACCACTCTTGTCATACAATTTTAGCAATTTTGTTACTAAAGACATACATGGGATGATTGAATTTGTGAGGTAAGGTCATACTCCTAATGTATTATGATCCAGTAATGTATTTGGAGAAGAAACAAAAAAAAGATATTCATACCAATCATAATTGGAGTTCCCTGCATAGAAAAGTGCATTGCAAGTTCTCTTCCCTTGGATGCCAACTCAGCACCAGAATTGACTGCCAAAATCTTCGAGGTCACCTGTGAAAAATAAACAGCAAGATTTGTTGTTTACATTCATGATCATACATCATTAGTCCCTACAAATTTAACTTCTATATTTTACAAGCTTTAACAAGCAAAATATAGAATAATTAAGGTAAATAAATTTTGATTTATAATTAAATATGCTGGTGTTCTTTAAAATAAAAAATTTTGTGGTATAACCTGAATTACACTCAGCTACTTGTGCTGTTAAAAATAATCCAGAAATCATAATTTTACCATATACTAGTTTAACATCCAAGATATACAAAAGAAATCATTTTGATAATACAGTAAAACCTGTCTTGAAAGATCACTGCTATGCGAGACCACCTGTCTTGAGAGACCACACTCTCAATGAACAAATATAGTGATTATATAGCACTGTTACCTGCTATGAGAGACCACCTGTCTTGAGAGACCAAAATTTGCTGGCAAAAGAGGTGATCTTTCAAGACAGGTTCTACTGTATCATATAAAAGTTTAAGGCTTTTTACAATCAATCAACAGTAAACTGTTTCATGACTATGGCAGGTAAAAGAAAGCTCATTTGGGTTGAGTAAAACTAACTTAAATTATGCAGTCTTTCAGTCAGATTTGAAAAATTATGGCCAATTGGCCCCCCTCGTTTTGAAAAGTGGGCCAATGGTGTGATCATAATAGCCTAACCTCAGAATATGCTGAAATCATTGACATGATCTGTTTGACCTGTTATTTCCATTTCAAGCAGGGTATGTGAATGTTGTTTTGCCAGCTAAAGCCTCATTCACAATCAGCTGACAGCAATAGCAGCTGAAGGGCAAGCCTTGTTAACATTGTCAAGTCATTATGGTTTGTCCTTATCATTTTCCATAGGTCTGAAAAGCTGTCCCTGGAGTACATTGGTCTAAGACCATCTTCTTCTCAGTTGACCAATTTTTTCATGCTTTATCATCCACAAGTTATTTTTATTTAAAGTCCTATCTGCTGCTTTCTTATCCTCCCCACAGAATTTCACAAGAAGGTCCAAGTCATATATTACAAATGATTCTTGTTCTTGATGTGACAGTAGATGCATTGCTAGCAATCTGACGGCAAAGGCTACTTCAGTGGAATTGCTAGGAAATCATTTGCTTGCATTTGCTACAAGTTTTTTTTTTATAGTAAATTCTGTTCTTATTTTAATACTTTCCACTGAAGCTGCCTGATGTCACTGCTTGACACCTTTGTTTCTTTGTGTATAATGTCAATAAACTTTTTTATCCTTTAGTACCAGTTTCTCCTTAAGTTCTGTCTGGCAGTGTGATTTACTACCTGTGGCTTTGTCTGTAGAAAGAACACATTCCATACCACAGGTGCCTATTTTGCACAAATCCTATAAGAATGTGTCATGGCTGAAACAATGATAACATAGTACTAATCTGTTAATATTAAGTTGCTATCACTTTTCTTGGTCCCAGTCCCAGTCCAAGGTGAATTTCCCCTCCCCAAAAACCAATTGGAGTCCCAGTATAAACTTAGTCACTTCCATCATTTGGAATATTGTCCTTCTCTGACTTGGTTCAAAACTGAAAGAACATCAAAGATTGGGGGGGGGGGGGGAAATTTGGTAATAAAAACAGGAAAGTATTACATAATTAAAATTTTTTATTCACCCCAAAACTACATTTCAATAGCAGGAATACACTGCATGTTATTATTACACTGCTGACTTTTCCAGCCTGGAAGGAGGAAGATGGCTTCATGACTGGCTGTCAATGTCAAAGTACTATCTTTTGCCAATAAAGTACTCTACAGCAGACAGGATACTGACTTTTTGACAACCTGCTGGGCTGAAAAAAATCAGTCCCAATATTCCTGTTCTCTGGCAGGATATTACTCTTGCCTGTGTTATGTATATTTAATTTATAAAGTGTGCTTGACTTTTGTCCATGATTGAGGTTTGTTAAGTTTTGCCTACCTGACTTTTGTCATGCTTATAAGTTGTACACAAGATGTTCACTAAAATTTAAGTTCAAGGTCTAACCTTGTTTATGTGTTAGTGGAATTTTCCATTAGAAATCATCAATTTTCCAAAACATTCTGTTGTGTCTTGTGTCAAGCAGATATTAGCATATATATGACTTGGTAAACAAATTCCTTCATTCCTGTTTTAATACCAGTCTTCAGGAATCTATAATCAGAGTCTGAAGTTGTGCTGAAGTATAATTTGAGAGGAATTATTTATTTATATTTTCACTGGAATTAAAAAGTGCTCATTGACTTTTTTGACTAAAACTACTTTAGGATTATTGAGAACTTATTTAAAGACATCCTGGATTATATTATTGTGGTACATCAACACATTCAAGATTACTGGGATTCATTTGGGACACTTTACTTTGGACTTGTGAAAGAACATTCAGGATTATTTGGGATTCAATTCACAATGCTGTCTCTTTAAAATTTCACTTTGTATTCTAGAAAAATAAATGTGTTGATTTTATGAAACTTGATGGTTTAACTTCTTTCTGTTACATAGCTGAAGGCCATAGAGTTGTAACACCTGGTATGTTGCAGTCTCTGAGAATGATCCCCTCTAAGCGTTCTGTACTTTGAAGAAAAGAGAAGGCAACAAATGCCTCCTTTATGTCTGAGATTCACGATGACTAATGTGTTGTCCATGGCAACCATAATAAACTTGTGTCTTATGAGGAAGACAAATCCCTATAATATTAAGAAAACAGTTAGCAATCCTGAACTTGCTGATGTGAATTGGGGATTTCTGCTGAGACCATAAGCCCTGAAGGACTATCCCCTGTGGCTTTAAGTGAGAACACCAACCCAAATTGGAGGTATCAGTATCAAAGAAAAGTGAGGTTCTGCTGCATGTATTGAACTCGGGCCAGAAACCAGTCCTGATTTTGTCACCCACTCAGGTGGTAAAAAATCTGGACCACAATGAAATGCGTGCTGAAAGAGGGTGTCTGAATGATGGTGGAAGAACCTGAGAAAACCCTGGAAAGAACCAATGACCCACAAGAAGCTAATGGCAAACTTTCTCACATACCCACATTGGCCAACCTGAGACTCAAACCCACACAGAGGTGAGATGGCAGTGATCCATAATGGTGTGTGCTTTATACCACTCAGCCACTCTGGACCCCCTCATAAGAGCTAGTGGCTACTGGAATTTTCAGGATGAATTTTATAATTATACCATCTGTCGGAAATAGCAACTTTAATGCATTACTACCTCTTTTTATGCTACATGCTAAGGGTCAAACAAAGGTAAGGTACCTAACACAAAACTGACCCCAATCAAATGATCCAGACAGTAGCTGACTTCCATCGATCCAATCCATCTTCTTGAACCAATAAAGTTTGTCTCCTTGTCTCCAATGTCCACCAGAGCCTAAAAAAAAAATTAAGATGGATCCTCAAACCAGCCCCAGAGTGACGAAACTGTCTGAGCACTAAAACTGACCTCAAAACTCCAAAATTAACCCTCATGCTTGGAGTCTCACAGTATCATTGATATTTGGCATTGATTTTCAAACAAAATAAAACACATGATTCTGAAATTCTGATTAGTCTTTTAGGGTCATTTCATGGCACAACAACATGAGGATTATTTAGTGCTCAGGCAATTGGAGTTAAGTGCCTTGCCCAAAGATGCACCATGGCAGCCTGTGCTAATCTTAGGAGAGGATTTGATCCGAGATCTTACTGGCCATGGCTTCTGCCTCCAAAAGTCACCTCTTGCGATAATAGTAAGCCAATTCTACGTCCCCAAGCCAGAGGGGGTTTGAAATTTTTGGAATTCTAACCTTACTTGAAGAAACGTAAAATCATCAAAATGTTAAAAATTTAAACAAGATTTCAATTTTCGACAAAGGGACATTAAGTTAGTGAAAGGGCTATATTTTCTAGATAAAGAGGTAATAGGTTCTGTCCCACTGCAAAGCATTTAATCTCAACTGTAGTGAGGAATCAAGCTGATACCAACAACTGCTGAGTGGTTAAAGTGACATGGACTGGCATACAATCCAAAAGACATCTGGTACCGTCATTGCTTCACACCACATAAATTATGATAAGCTGCTAGTCTTTTACACCTAAACTAAACCTAAAAAAGACACACTGATATTTTGATATCATGTTCTTTAGAAATTCATATTAAGAAAATGAAAAATATTTTTAATCATGCAACATTGAACAAACACTATCCAAGTACCGTATTTGCTGGCCTATAAGACAATACTTTTTTGCCAGAAAATCTTAGTGTTGTATTATACTCCGAATGGACTTATATATGGATTTTGTCATCCAAATCGCTTTATCGTATGTCACAAAACTTTTCGTATAGAAAAAATTCTCCAAAAGTACAAAAAAAAATGTGTACAAACTTTTCATTTTGGGGAAGCGATCGTGTATGAAAAAATACTGCATGTGAAACAATTACATGATCGTCAGTATTAAAATGAACTTAGATGTGATTGTGCTAAAGCAGCATGCATTAGTAATATACATTGTTTGTAATATACGTTGTTTAAATTTGATACAGGTGTATTAGAACTGAAAAGTTAGAAGATGACAGAGACAGATATTGCATCGCAATTTTCTCACTACACCTCATGATCAAATAAAAGTTATGCCCCATTATGTGAGAGAGAGAGAGAGAGAGAGAGAGAGAGAGAGAGAGAGAGAGAGAGAGAGAGAGAGAGAGAGAACGGTAATCTTATATTCACTTACTTGATGACTGTGATCATACTCATGTAAAAAAGTGCAGTACCATCTTCCATTATCAGTTAATACCACTGGGTAAGCAGTTCCATCTAGTTTTAGTTCTCACTTCAATTGTTCATGAATCACGTGGCTTTGTAGTGGTATGTACATGCTAATTAAATATGCTACAGCTGTAGTCAGGTTTTCCAAAGTTAACACCTGTTTGAGGTCAAGATTTGGCAGACCAGATCAGATTAGTTAGGCTACCAATAGGGAAATGAGGCTAACCATGGGTATTATGAATGTGCTTCCATACAATGAAAGGAAATACCAGGTGTTACTCGTGTCAATTTTTCAACCAGTGACATCTTTTGAACTTGCCGATAGGACTAACAGCAAGTAACATAGAGCATGAGCAAAGATCAAGAACAATTGCCGCCTAAGTACAGGAAGAGTACATGCACATGAAAAAAATAATCTTATTGGTTGGGAATGGACAGGTCATAATACTTACAAAGAAAATTAGACACCATGCGAAACGGTTGTTCTTGGGATCTAACCTAGTAAATGGAGTCTATATGGATAATACTATTGTGAATATTCAAACCCTAAAAGAGTATGGTATGCATTTTCATAGTTTACATTTACTTTTTAATTTATTGATTTTTCTCTCTTTGACAAAAGCTTCAGCTAAACAGGGGCAATAAGGTGAAGAAAAAACACAACAAAGACCTGGAATCTCTCTCTCTCATATAGATATATATATATATATATATATATATATATATATATATATATATCGGGCCATATTTTATTTTGATTATGAGTGTAAGAAGAAAAATGCGAGGGAATAGACATGCATCTCTCTCTGTATCTCCACCCCCACAAAAAATGTTGAAAAAGCATTATAGCATCAACGATGCAATTTCCCTAATGCTGGTAATGTGAAATAGCATACATTGATACTTTTATTATTTATGAAACCGGAAGTTATTGTAGTTTAATTCCACACAGCATCACGAATTTTACACTATCTGTAACTCGATAAATTTTCAGGTCAGTGTCATTATATGTAGCTAAAAAGACATAATACATTTAAAATACTTCATGTGAAACAAATTATGTACTTTTAGCTACATTTATTGATCCAGACCAGAAGGTTACTGAGTTACAGATAGGATAAAATTCTCGATGATGTGAGGAACAAAGTGAAAAAGATGAAGCCGAGTTATTGATCTGGCTTCGTCTTATACTTGGCATTGACTTATATAAGGATGAAGGATGGAAAATTTGCCAAATTTGCTCATTTGACTTGTACTCCGCATCGACTTATAGGCCGGCAAATACGGTAGTATTGGGATACCTGTTGTATTTCTCTGTGAGTGGGTATAGGCCTGTCTGTGTAGCCCTGAAACCTGAACCATGATACTAGGGTCTGGAGGGAACGGTAAGCACAGCCCCACTTGTCATCATCAAATCGGTCCTGCATGTAATGGTGGTATGTGTACAGGCCTGATACTGTGTACACCTTCCCATCCTTTCCTGGGAGAATAAAACAGGACTGGGTTACTCATTGTTCAAGAAGAAATGTTTCATTTATATATCATGGTATGACTTAGTTTGTTCTTTCTTAAGTCAAGAGGATGACCAGGTCAGTAAAAGAGATCCCCTTTCTGAAAAGCACAACTATTTTATAAAGTGAAATACTTAAACACTGAGGTTAATCCAGGGTGTTGAGGGATGCATGGAAGGACACAAGTATCAGCAAATAGGCACACAATGCTCAAATAACTGATCTGTCAAACTTCTGCCAAGGGCTAGACAATAAAATGGACCAATGGACCATATGAATGTGACATATGATTGGAGCATATGAATAGACCATCCACAAAATTCAGCCAAATGTTGTGTGAAAACTACTCTTCTTCTTTTAGTCACAGTGACTTTAGCCTTTGACCTTCAAATCAACAGAGTTCTTCCTTATTCCAAAAAGATGCAAAGCATCCACTGAGCTTTGGTAACCACAGATAATGGCTAATACAAGTTAATGTACAGAAATAAAAAGTTTTCTTCTTTCAGTCTGTTATCTTTATCTTTGACCTTTTCACATAAAAATCATTAGGCTTTTTTATCCTAGCTGCAAGCTGTCCTCAAAATTTGCTCCAAGCATGTGATCTACAACTGAAGTTATTGTGTGGAAACCATTTTTTTGTTTTCAGTTACTTTAACCTTTGATCTTTTGGCCCCCAAATTTATAGGGTTCTTCCTTATTCCAATGTCAAGCCATGCACAAAGCTTTGGTAGCTATGATAAAAGAGAATTCAAGTTAATATGCAGAAATAAAACTACTTCTTTCAGTCAGTGACCTTGACCTTTGACATGTTGACAGCAACATCAGTAGGCTTCCTTGTTTACCCTTACTGCAAGCTGTCCACAAAATTTGTCCAACTCTGTGGTCTACAACTGAAGTCATTGCTTCTTTTTTTTTCAGGGACCCTAACCTTTGACCTTTTCACTACCAAGTTGACTGATTCTTCCTTATCACAAGTGCAAACTATCCACAAAGTTTGGTAACCACAGATGAAAGAGAACTGTGTGGAAACCATTATTCTTCTTGCAGACTTAACCTTGACATTTATCCCAATGACCCCAGATCAATAATGTTCTTCCTTACCACAAGTGCATGCCATCCACAAAGTTTGGTAACTGTGCATGGTGAAGAACTAGAGTTACTGTGCAGAAACCATTTTTCTTCTATCAGTTGCAAAGACCTTGATCTTTCAGACCCCCCCCCTCCCCCCGGACTCAATCAACAGGATTCTTCCTTACCCCATGTGCAAGTCATCCACAAAATGTGGTAACTGTGTATGGCGAACAACTCAAGTCGTACAAAAACCATTTTTCTTCTTTTGGCTAAAGTAGCCTTGACCATTGACCTTTTGACATTACAATCGATACGTATCTTCCTTATCACAAATGCAAGCTGTCCACAAAGTTTGGTAACTGCAGATGGTTGACAACTCGAGTTATTGTGCCTCATCCAAATTGGTATATGATGGACAAATGGATGGATGGACATCATAGTACACTTTGCATTAATTGTTATGGCTAACACTACAACAATAACTTCAGAAAAGCAATCCCTATATTTCACCTATGCTTCACTGGCAAGACAAAAACCTGGAATATGTGTATTTACAATATTTATATTGGAAAAGATACAAACAACAAATTAAACTGATGTTGGTCTTGATTTTAAAAGTCTATTGCATTTAGTCCACAACTGTATAGAATATTTACTGAAAATCATGAGAATTCATTCAGGACACTTTACATAAACATACATGGGATCCATGAATGGCATTTTCTAGGTGAAATAGTCACCAACTGATGCAGTTTTTTAACTTTTTTATCATGTTCATATGAATCTGTGAGTAACATGAGTAACCTGGCATATATATTTTAAAAAGTACCATTTATGGGTACCATGTATGTTGAAATGGAACAGCTCTCAAGATCTTTATTTGCATTTAACTGTATTAAGTTTAAATCAAGATTGTAAATAAAGAGTTCAACAAAATTATTTGACAATAAAAAGTTTGCAATATGCAATATTAAAAACATATTCCTATAAAGAAAAAGTAACTCTCCAAAAAAGAAAAAAGAAAAAAAAGAAATACAGAATAAAAGAAACTATTAACAGTATGGACCAATAGTGCATACATGAAATAAAGTGTTTATATTTGTGTACAGACTGAATGCAGTCTAAGATGTAATATGTTTTTGATGCTTACTGTCCTAACATTAATTGATTATCCATAATATTTGAATATGTACACTGTCTTCTTTACTATTTATTTTCTTCTTGCCATCCTTCCTTTCTATGATCAATCATTTAATAGGCAGCAAAATTTATCTGATAAGTCTAAATATTTCAGTGGACAAATTATTGTTTACAATTCTCTTTATCAATAAGCACATATAAACAATAAACACGTACAACCTTAATTTTTTTAAAGAGCATATGTTCATTATCTGACTTTAAAGTATATGGGATTTAAAGGCATCATCTGGACTTGACTATCATATCGTGGGATATAAGGTCATCATTTGGACTTTATAGTATAGTATTATGGGGCTGAAGGTCATCATCTGGTCATCATCAGTATAGTATTAGGAGATTTAAGGCCATTTTCTGGACTTTAGAGCATAGTATTATGGGATTTAAGGTCATCATGTGGACTTTACAATACAGTATTATGGGATTTAAGGTCATCATGTGGACTTTACAATTACAGTATTATGGGATTTAAGGTCATCATGTGGACTTTACAATATAGTATTATGGGATTTAAGGTCATCATCTGGACTCTACAGTATAGTATTATGGGTTTCAAGGTCATCATCTGGACTTTACAGTATAGTATTATGGGATTTAAGGTCATCATCTGGACTTTACAGTATAGTATTATGGGTTTCAAGGTCATCATCTGGACTCTACAGTATAGTATTATGGGTTTCACGGTCATCATCTGGACTTTACAGTATAGTATTATCGGATTTATGGTCATCATCTGGACTTTACAGTATAGTATTATGGGATTTAAGGTCATCATCTGGACTTTACAGTATAGTATTATCGGATTTAAGGTCATCATCTGGACTTTACAGTATAGTATTATGGGATTTAAGGTCATCATCTGGACTTTACAGTATAGTATTATCGGATTTAAGGTCATCATCTGGACTTTACAATATAGTATTATGGGATTTAAGGTCATCATCTGGACTCTACAGTATAGTATTATGGGTTTCAAGGTCATCATCTGGACTTTACAGTATAGTATTATCGGTTTTAAGGTCATCATCTGGACTTTACAGTATAGTATTATGGGATTTAAGGTCATCATCTGGGCTTTACAGTATAGTATTATGAGATTTAAGGTCATCATCTGGGCTTTACAGTATAGTATTATGGGATTTAAGGTCATCATCTGGACATTTACAGTATAGTATTATGGGATTCAAGGTCATCATACATATTCACAAGGAAAAGAACAATAATTAACTTACCTTTTGGTGGAGGTAATCCAACATGAGGATTTATGAGGTAACCTATGGCATTTCTCTCCTCGGGGAAAAGGTATTTGTTTCCTTGCCTGAACAGAGGTCTATCACAAGGCAATAGAAGTAAATCATGCAATTCCTTCCTTTCTATCTCTACAAACAAGAATATAAAAAAAATACATGGCAATAAGCAGAGCTTTAATAAATGGATTTGGTCTGTTCCAGTGTTGTGTGCTTTAAGAAATATGAATATATGCATTATAATATATTATTATTATCATTATTATTATTATTATTGTTATTGTCGTCATTAATAAGCTTCTTCCATACTTTAAGTAAAACCTCCACACACACAATGGACAAAGTACAATGTCTAGAATTTAAGTTCTTGTGCATAAAACTCTTTTCTTCTTTCAATCAGTGACCATGACCTTTGAATCTCTGACCCAAAATCAATAGGCTTCTTTCAATCAGTGACCATGACCTTTGAATTTTTGACCCAAAATCAATAGGCTCCTTTCTTACCCAATGTGTATTAAACTCATCCACAAACTTTTGGTGAAGGTACATGGTCAAACACTCAATATTTCATTTGCAAACACCTTTATTATTCTTTCATTAACAGTGACCTTGGCCTTGAACACTGAAACTCATAAACTTCTTTCTTACCAAGTACAACAAGTTCAATGACTGTAGATGGTGAAAGAACTAAAGTTATTGTGCAGAAATAATTTTTCTTTTTTTAACCAGTGTCCTTGACCTCAGATATTTTAACCTCAGACATTTTAACCTTGAAATCAATAGGGTTTTCCCTCACCAAGTGCAAGCCATCCATAAAGTTTGGTAATTTTACATGGTGGACAACAAAGTTTTTATGCAAAAAATGAAGAGACACACAACAACATAACATGACATGATCCATCTTATGGCAGTGATGTACAAAAACATATTCAGATTTAAAGAAACATTTTAAAAATTATTGTTATTTTGCCTGCTGTCTAAGGTCCCTGACATTTTTGATTCTGGATATTTGTTTTGAGTCCTCTGAATAATGGAACACCTATTACATTTGTGTAATTATGCTTTAGGTGTGCAAATCAAAATACCAAGGACTCAAACTATCTACGTCAGAACAATGTAAATTATTTGGACACATCCAAGATATGTTTTGTTTGGATAATCAGTAGTCTGAATGGTCGAATTTTTCTGGAAAAGAATAACCGCGAACAGAATTATCTGGATTAAATGTCCAAAAATCATGTTTGACTGTATTTGTGTCAGTCACTAAGTAAAATATAAACATTCTGGGGACTCCTGACATATTTAGAAGCATATATGATAGAAACAATAAACATATTAATAATGATACTTTAATACAAAAATTCATGATAAAATTTTAAGTTTGCATTTCACAAATATTGGATGGCTACTCAGATCATCCATGATAGAAAGATAACATATGTATGATGGATTGTCATTCCTAGTGTGGTGTTAGAAACAGAAGTTTCAGAGGGTTCTGACTGATCAAGGTAAATTCAGCTGGTATTGATTCTGTTCATATCTGTGCTATCTTTACTACCTGTTCAGTCACCACTGATTGCTGATCAACATTTAATTGTACAAGCTTCAACTTCAAAATACCTTTAATTGGACTGTTAGGAGTCCTGAATAGCTTGAGATTTTTGTACAGAAAGTACATATTGTCATAGAGGCACTCATTTTGTGACAAAGAGGTGTAGGAATTAACTATTTTCTCTATGTATTTGCTGTTTTCCTCGCTCTCTCCTAATTACAATCATATTTACATAAAATGAAAATTCAGTTGTTGATAATAAGACTTGTAATTATAACTATGAGATTATATTCAATTTTTTTTTTTTTTAATTTATGTTACTCTGTTCTATACTGGTATCGTGGTCCGCAAATTAGTTTCATTTATAGATACATGTACATTGTAATCATTACTAATTTCAGGGAATGATGTTGTAGGCCATATGAGAAAACATTCCAGATAACTGGCATGTGGATAATCAACGTTTTACTGTACCAAGTTCTTCTTCCTTAACTCCCTTGGGATAGCACACAGTGAACAATGTTCCTTGTCCATCAGGATGGAAATGGAAGGCCTCTGGCAATGGGAAACTTTCGCCCTAGAAACAACCAGAATGGAATTAATGATTACAAAGCTTGCCTCTGTGATGATTTGATACTCTCCTGCAGACATTGTAAACATTAATTATCATGCTGAAAATGATTCTGACTAAAGTGATCTTGACATATGAAATATTGGCTAATATAAAATACACAAAGTTATAAAAAAAAGAGAAAAAAATTTCCTGATAAAGCAGAGATACTACAGAGAATTAATAAAAGCCAGAAACTGCAATTTTTATGCTAAATCAGTGTGTTCATAAAATCTACTTCAGAAGCTATCACTGTCCACCCAAACAGAAGCCAGATTTTACTGGGTGAAAGTCATATGCTTTGAATAACCTTGAAGTGACAGTCAGTATGACCACTATTACAAGTATAGTTTATCCGTAAGTAATTACCTTGATTAGTCATTACTGCCGAGTATCGCTCATCCATAAGTAATTACCTTAATTAGCCACTACTGCAAAGTATCGCTCATCCATAAGTAATTACCTTGATTAGCCACTACTGTCAAGTATCGCTCACCCATAAGTAATTACCTTGATTTGCCACTACTGCCAAGTATCGCTCATCCACAAGTAATTACCTTGATCAGCCACTACTGCCAAGTATCACTCATCCAGAAGTAATTACTTTGATTAGCCACTACTGCCAAGTATGCTAATCCATAAGTAATTACCTTGATTAGCCACAACAGCTGAGTATAGTTCATGCATAATAACATTGATTAACCACTACAGCTGAGGCTTCACATGAAAAGCAGTCCACTCTTCTAATACTTACTCATTCACATGTACAATTCAACTACCCTGCTGAGTGCAACCTAATACTAAATGCTGTCATTAATACGATAAGTTTACAATTAAATAAAGAGTGGATATTTGCTTGCTCCAAGTGAATAACAACCACATTTCATTCAGTGGGTGAAAATACTTAAGATTTTTGCCCATAAGATTAAATATATCTGCTATTCACTCTGAGCAAGCGAATTTTCTTTATGTTCAAACTTACTGGCCAGAAATATGAAAAACAGGCTGAAGAGCAGATTTCCTATTGTATCCCAGGCAACAATGTCAGCGGTTTTCCATTTTTATTCTGCTGTGTTTTGTGTATATTTGCAGAGAAAATATGTGTAGTTATATAATTCTGATTCCCAACTGAAAACAAAAAATAAGAATGCTCATTGTTGGAGTTTAACCATGGTCAACTATATGCAAGGCAACCATATTTACCACGAGACCATGAGAGCATCTTGGAACAGTTCCAAAATTTCTTGGTCATAATGTTATCAATGTTTATCGATGGACAGTTTAAAAATATTTATCATATTTCACTCCACTAAATTATCAAGATTATTTCTCTCAGAAAATCCAGTATTTCATGGCTTAGCATAAAACAAACACTTATTCCAACTTTCATCTTCATTGTTCAGAATGAGCTTCCAGTGCAGCTTAGGATGTATATGTACATTGCATGTAAAAAATTGTGTGGTCATGAGCTAAACATAAATACTTGACCCATGTTAGTAGAGCAGAAAACAATGTAGGTCACAGTGACCACTGGTTGTAAGCATCTAGACTAAAAGAGATACCCAATTATCAAGATTCATGACTCTAACATGAACAGCGCCAGAGCTTCCCACCCTCCAGACACACAATTAGTGAAAAGTGGGATAAAAATTGGTGAATTTTGAAAGCAATTAGTGAAAAATTATATCATGACACTAACTCCATCAACTTCGATGGTCAGTACTGCATTATATGAAAATCCCAAAATAAAACTAAAACATATTATTTACACTGATTACATGTACTACATTATTTGCGCCAAATTTACTGATATACACAGACATCACGCTATGATATGATATGATATGATGCTGTGGCAGTCTTGAACTTCCTCTATCAGGCTATGGTAAATTTGTTTTCAAAACAGTTCAGGCTTCTTGCCTGATGGTTAATCTTGGTGACCAAAATTGTTGCAAATTTTCTGCATCTAAGAAGGCACAAAGTTTGTCTTATTTTTCCTCCCAATAGGAAATAATCTTTCACTGTCACTGTTGCTGATCTCCAACTGAGAAAGACATGTTATGTTCAACAAGAAAGCTCACAAACAATGCTTCAGCACTGGTAGCATGCAGGACTTGAGTAAGTGGCTTAAAGTACTCAACCACTGAAATCTGCTGGGGGTGTTATAACAGTGTGTTTTTTCACACTGTTCTGCCACATGCCCACTGGGGCTCTTATCATTGCTTAAAATTTATCTGTCATATGTGTACTATATAATAATATTACTACATGGTATATGTGTGACAGTTAAATTGTAAGCAACAATACCAGCCCTTGTGCACATTCCCAATTGTAAAATTCATGGCACACTACTGTGCAAAAAGCATAATGGACATCAATGTTTGATGGCTGAATGCTAGGCCAAATTTTGGTGTACTCCAATCTATCCTTCCCTTTTTGTGGAATACAAATCTTTTTCCTTGGAGGTGAACACATTTTAACTGCAGTGTAGCTTAATTACAAAATGGTATTAATCCAGAAGATGAAACATTGAACGCTGAACAATTACTGGTGTCGGCACATACACGGAAAACTGTGAACTCAAGCAAATTACGATATATGCTAATCTTTCAATCGAACAAAATTTCAACACTCGAAAAGACTGTTTTCATGCAGTTTCCCAACTTCTATGTGCTTTTTGCTACCAATGTGCTTCCTCACATTGTCCCTCTCACCACGCCCAATGCTAAAATTTGTGGCACACTGTCTGCAAAAAGCATGATGTATATTGGTATTTGATGGCTGAAGCACGGTGAATTTTTGGTATATTCGAAACTAAACTTCACTTTTTGTGCAACAGATTTCTTTTTCCTTGGTGGTGAAGATGTTTTCAAGATGCAATGCTGTACAGTAATTCAAATCAGTGTTGGCGGTGCATACGTGGAGAAAATTTCCAGCTAGGCCCTGGTTTCTAATGCATTTGTAAAACTACTCTTATATATATAGATTAAAATATGCTAAATTGCATGCTACCAGGCCAACTGTACGAATCAGCTATAGTTCTAATAATGTCGTGACTAGGGGAATTCGTGATTGGGGAATTCGTGATTTTTTGGCATGTGTTGTGAATCCGTGAATCTCTGTGAAAAGTCATGAAATTCACGCCAAAATCATCAGGGTTGGCAGCGATGCAGTACCCAAGAAATAAATTTAAAACACAAAATATCATCCCCAAAATCACTGAATCATGACACTTAATTCCAAGAGACCTCTTTCTGCCACATAGGGATAATATTTTCCAAGCTGCATCCCCTCTCCAAGGTAGGACAGTATGCATACAGCATACCAAAAAATAATGGTCATGAGTTAAATGCAAAAATTTAATGAAAGCCAGGAAAAGGTGAAATATAAGTAATAGTGAGTTTCTTTTGTTATATGGTGTGATACTAACTGAGATTCATACCACCAATCAAGTTTCATGATTCTAAAAAAACACTGCTAGAAAGCAAGAAATATAAACGACAGTGACTTAATTTTGCAATGTGGGTGTATTTTCATAAAGATACATCCCCTTATCAAATTTCTTTATGTCAGGTAAAACATCATACAAACAGGGTGCAAAAAACCAATGTGGTCATGAGCTTAAAGCAAAATCTTAACCAAGATTGTACAAATAATGTGAATGTATGTACAATGTTAATCACTTTATCCCCCGCTCCAAACCGTTACCTAGGACCCAGGAGGAAAACAAATGGCTGAGATGCAGTGAAGCATGTGTCTGATTTGAATTTTTAATGTAGCTTTTAAAAAAATTTCAGACATATTGCTATGATGTCTGCAGTGTGACAGTTTATCGTGATGTTTAGTACTGGGGCATCATGCCACTGACATGTAGTATGATGTCCCACCCAGTCACATTATCCTGACACCAGCCGACCAGTCCTAACACTAACCCTTAATGCCGAGTGCCAAACAAGGCAGCTGCTAGTACCATTTTTATAAGTCTTTGGTAAGACTCGGCCACAATTCAAACCCACAACCTCCCACATTCGAGGCGGATGCTCTAACTACTAATCCACCGGAGCGGTACTGAAG
Source organism: Megalonaias nervosa (assembly GCA_016617855.1). NCBI lineage: Eukaryota > Metazoa > Mollusca > Bivalvia > Unionida > Unionidae > Megalonaias > Megalonaias nervosa. The sequence goes on from JAECUM010012261.1 coordinate 49,895, forward strand.
TGAAGCTGTACATATGGATATGCTTCTGTGGATGCCAACACCTGGGGAAGTACAAAAGTTCTCATCAACTTAATATTGAAACAGATCAAGATCCAAAATACTGAATTACAATATGTTAGATCATCCACAAACTCTATTAGAAGACAGAGATCTGAGGATTTAGTTCCCCCTTGCCTTCTGAAATAACTGACAACAGCAGAGTCATCAGGAAGGATCAGAATGTTAAGACTGACACTCTAGCAACTGAGCTACCATGGCTTCAACCACAGCCCCCAATGTCAGATGCCTGCAACATTTTACATTGTACACATATGCATACCGTCCACAAACATACAAAACTCAAATGTTTTCTGGGCAAGGACAAAGAAATAAGATGTCTATAAGACTTCTAAGTGAAAGATTCACCAGTAAAGCAAAAAGGAATATAATTCTTTTCATAGACAAACAAAATCTGTCTTGGTACAACAGACTTGTGTTTATGACTCATATACATTCAGTAAATGTACCTTGCTATGCTGTATTAAACAAGCCTCCATGGCATAGAGTTGTCTGCACACAGATGAAACTAATGTATGATAGAGGTCTACCACTGGTGTGTCATAGTCGACTACAGCCAGCGCATCCACTGACAGAGACAAAGTGACACTCCTAAATGGTGCTTAAAAAGAAAATATGCACATAAATAATCATGTAGCACATCAACAACCAAATATGAAAATATAAATACAAAAGGTGTAATTAATCAATGAACTTAATGTATTTACTATGTAAATAAGTCAAGTCCCCCTGCATACAAAATAAGACTGATCTGCCATCACATAATGTGCTGACAGATCACAGTCTATGTTGCTTGTTGTAACAAACTACACAGGCCAGAGCTGCTGCTTCATTATGTGATAGCAGTTGGACTTGTAAGCAAGTACATATGGTACCTATTCATCTTTGGTAGTAAAAATAAACATGATAAAAATATACAATGATATGGTTTATTATGGAGTCAATTTTAATGGGAATCGAGTGAACATCCCTCACATATAATACATAATATATGTATGCATAATGATCATGTTTACTGAAGTATCTAAATGAATAACTAACCCATGACTTCGAGGGAAAAGATCCTTCTCTAACCTGATAAGACAGTGAAGTATTCACCATAAATGCCATGCCAGCATGTTTTCTTGTGTATTAAAAAGCTAAAAAGGAACGAGTATTAAAACTTCTCTATGCTGTTGTGGAAAATAAGTTGTCCAGGTTGTTGCTAAGTTGGCAGAATGAAAGTTTCCACCCTACCTGCAAATTCTGACTCGCTGATAGTGCATTCAATGGATACTGTCAGTCCCATTTGTGAATGCAAGTGACCACTACATTGGCAGCAGTGGCACCATTTCACAAGTTTAAAAAGTAAGCATCAAAGACAAAGATTTTCTTGTGTTGAAAAAAGCTTGCTTTACTTATTCACCATATTCTGTGAAACACTAGTTATATTTTGCATCTAGAGTTATTCTACTATGAACACTAGTTATATTTTGCATCTAGAGTTATTCTACTATGAACACTAGTTATATTTTGCATCTAGAGTTATTCTACTATGAACACTAGTTATATTTTGCATCTAGAGTTATTCTACTATGAACACTAGTTATATTTTGCATCTAGAGTTATTCTACTATGAACACTAGTGACAAATGAGAATTGAACTGTGCATCCTACTGTATTCATGACAAACCATTATGATCAAGACTAAAAGCCATCTATGATAGCAATGTACAGACTAAATTGTTTAACTATCTATGAAGAAGCCAAATCTAGGATGCATGTCCACTATAGTTAATGTTATCAATTTGAATTGGCGACAAGATTCATAAAAATTAATGTCAATAACTCATAACAATTCACGTCAAAAATGACATATGTTAATGATTAGAAGGATGGAATTTTTATCTACTCTTTTGCTGATATACAGGTCAGAGATGATTGGAGTTATTGATGCAAAAGTAAGTCGTTCACATATTTATTTACACATACAAGTAAATGATGTCTACTCATCCTAACCAATCTTCAAATTCTTGTATAACAACTAGAATACCTAAATTTAAACCACGTAATAGAAAATCAGCTACAACCCAGCATCAGCCAATCAAACCCTTATTTTTGGCCCCCAGACTTCACTAGTGCATTTTTTAAGCAAAATGTACAGGTTTTACAGTTGTTTATTTGATTTTTACAATTTCTTTCAATCTGTAACCTTGATTGGCTACTTACTAATTTTCTTCCTATTTCTCCCCATTGCAAAACTAAAACATACATTTCAGTTTTAATTGGTATGCAATATTATTACCTTATTGGCTATTCATCTTAAGTGTCTGATTCAGGTATTAATTTGCTGTCTTGCACCTCCATCCACTAGCAATTAAATACACAATGGAGTTATATATCCTGATATACTATGTCTGGTGTGCCAGTCAATCTACTGAAACTTGTCTTATTACATGACAAGTAATATTGCTAATTCATTCATGTTTTTGTTCTTTTTAAATTCCCCATTTTGGAAAGAATGAAACTGTCATCAGTATTTAAATCTGTGAATTGAATCAGTTCTCAACGATCATTGTTTGCTGGGTCTGCAAAGTTGGCAGTAATCACAAAGCCACAAAAACTGATGCCTTATGTCTTGGCAACATGTACCAAATATAGTCACAAGTCAAATCCAACTGCAAAATGAGCAGACCTAGATCTGCTATTGCATAATGTACTGGCAGATCTGGGTCTATGCAGTTTGTTGGGAGTAATCAGTAGAATACACAAAATAGACCCTGACATGCTTGCACATTATTTCATGGTAGATCAGGGTCTGCATTGTTTGCAGCTGGACTCAAGTGAAGACATACAGCAAGGCTTTACTCATCCATATTCATTCATTTACACTCAGTATTGGGGCCCCGAGTGGCCGAGTGGTCTAAAGCGCTCACTGTTACAGATCACTGCCATCTCACCTCTGTCTGCGGGGGTTCAAGTCTCAGGTTTGGCCAATGTGGGTATGTGAGAAAGCTTGCCAGTAGCTTCTCATGGGTCAGTGGTTCCTTCCAAGGTTTTCCTGGGTTCTTCCTCCACCATTTATACTGGCCACCATGTATAGCCTATCTTGTGCTGAAAAATGGTTTTAAACCCTATAACAACAACAACAACAACACCACTCAGTATATTTTCTTTGTTTCATCAGAAATCATAGTTCAAGTCATGCAGAACTTACCTTGGCTATGTTTAATAACTGGAGAACAACTTGGTATACTGGTATCAGGTCGGCTACAATTTCTGTGTATTTCAAAGGATAATGAAACCTATGAATGAGAAATGTTTTCAAATATTTTCAGATGTTAATAACAAAGTAGATAGATCACAAAACATTCATCACATAGGAAAAAGTCTCATAAATGAATTGTGCTTATATTAAGCATTGGTATAGAATGATACATTCTTGAGGTTTATGAGTTCATTGTTTTATTGTTTTATGCAAGCAAGTTTTCAAATGAAATATCTTTTCAGAGATTGATATTTATTCTCATAATCTATAACAAAATATTAGTGTGGTCTCAACCTGTCGATTTAATGTATATATATATATATATATATATATATATATATATATATATATATATCATTATGTAAAAGAAATCTTCTCATTCAACAGCTGGCTGATTATATATGGTATCTGTATTTACCATAGTGAAATACTGACTCCTGGCAATATTGATACTGCCCTGCCACTTTCATCACCACCGTTGCTATTGGAAAGTGATCCATATGTTTCACTACATGCCAATAGGGTAAAACCCGTCTTGAAAGACCATTGCTATTAGAGTCCAGCTGTCTTGAGACCAGATTCCTAGACCGCAGATTTCTTCATTATATAGATATGACCTGTTATTAGAGTCCACCTGTCTTGAGAGATCATACATTTCTGGGTCAGAAAGTGTGGTCTTTTGAGTCAGGTTCTACTGTACATGAATGACTAAAGAGATCTTTACCAAACCCCTGCTCTGTCCCTTTTTCCTTTTCTTGCTTTTAAACTCATCCTCCAAAAGGTCACAGATGTCACTGCATGTGGCTGCTTCATTAATCCCAAGGCAGCTGCTACTGGTAAGTACCACAGGGGTTGTTTCTAGATGGAACACTGTGCTGTCTGATTGAATCTGATTACATAGGGTCTGAATCTCCTGCTGTAATGCCTGACACCAAATTTCTTGAATAGAAAAAGAAAACTGAAAATGAACCTTCGTTCTTTTTCTCTGAGGGACTACTGTCAATAATAAAACAATCTAAGGTCACCTATATTAAACAGTAACTTGCCCTAAAAATGAAATTTTTCTGAGTCATACATAAAATTATAGTAAAACTATACATCTATTAGGCAGTCACTATCTTAAAAGGTCATTCTGTTTTACTTCCCTGTGTCTCGGGCTTGACCAATGTGTGAGAAAGCTGCCAGTAGCTTCCCATGGGTCAGAGGTTCTTACCAACGTTTTCCTGGGTTTTTCCTCCACCAATTATACTGGCTGCCATGTATAGCCTATCTTGCACTGAGAAATGGCATTAAACCCAAAACAACTACTTCCCTGATGTGGTTGTTGATGACAGTTCTGACTGTATTTTATTGCCATTTAATTTTCATAAACTAACAAAATCCTGCATTTATGTAACATTTTTGCATTTTGCTCATACTGTAAAATTCTCATACCATTAGTGTTCACAGAAATTTGTAAAACAATTGCAATTTAAAATATTTAGGCTTCAGTAACTTAGTAACAGGCAATTTTTAACTTTTTTCTTCCTCCTCAAGACAGTTGTTGTTGTTGTTGAGTTTAATGCCATTTTTCAGCACAAGATAGGCTACACATGGTGGCCAGTATAAATGGTGGAGGAAGAAAACCCTGGAAAGAACCTCTGTCCCACAAGAAGCTACTGGCAAGCTTTCTCACATACCCACATTGGCCAAACCCTAGACTCAAACCCACGCAGAGGTGAGATGGCAATGATCTGTAATGGTGAGCACTTTAGACCACTCGCCACCCAGGGCCCCTCCTCAAGACAGCTTATCAAGAAACTAACATCTTGACTGATAATGGAAGAAACATTTCCACATCTTGGATAAACCACAGTGGTAGAAGAGACAATCAAAAGGGCAACATGAACAAAGCATCATCAAAGAGAAAAAGTAAATTCAATATATATATGTGTCACAAATATGTAATTTAATTACTTGTGTGTTAATTTTAAATTCTTTTTTATTTTATTTTTGTATCATTACATTTCATTGTAATGATTATTTTCATGGAATCTGATATTTTGTAAAGAGATATTATGTTTATATAAAACGTAGTATGACTCGCATAAGCATGATTTTATCCTGCCATGGTTTGTTGATTTGGTAAACACTACGCAAAAACAATTGGTTATTGCCAAGGTCATTTTTTTTTGGCCCACGTGATATTGCATTGTTTACTGCGCTATTTGATGATGAAATAGCCACGCATTCCATGGTACGCACCTGAAATGATGTCTTAGTTCAGATTAAAAATACTCAGATCCCCGTGAAATATTCAGTCGTATAATATATCATCAAGAAGAAGGATATATTTCTATTAGGTGCCGTAAAGAGTTGTATTTTACATTTTTGGAGCTTGAGATGTTTTATCATAGATGACAGCTTGTTCAGAAGTCCATCTATATTTTAGAATATAATAATTTATTCCCTGGAGAACTATACAAGTGACAAAGACATTCAATGGAAATTTATTCTAAATTGAAACATTACAAGTTGTGGTTCAACGTGGAACTCTTGATATTTATAAAAAGACTTCACCTGATGTCATCATCCTCCATCTTGGAACATCATCAAGATTCGAACCTGGATTCAGTTAAAACTATTTAGTGATAGGACTTGTATTCTTTCAGTACTAGGATAAATGTCTGGATTGTCTTCACAAACTTAAGTCCTGTTTTCTATTCTAACCTTTTCACTGTGTTTTCTAGGGAAATAAATTATTTTTGTTAAAACTTACAAAGCTTGTTGGTTTCACTCTTTTCTTTTGTTACTTTTGAACAAGCCTATACGTAACATATGGGTCCCCCAGAACTCAAAGTACAAAGCCACTATTTTACCACTGGACCACTATGGAATTATCTGAATATTTTCTTCTTCCTCTTCCCCCCCCCTGCTTTCAATGTTAAATTTCCAAGACTGAATGAATCCACTGTTTGAAGTCTTGATTAAAATTACAATCAAAACTCTCCTTGTAGCAACAACTTAGAAACAGTTATCACACATCCATAACAAGTTTTATCCCCGTCTGACATAATGTACACATTTAATTTAAAGGATATAAATTTGCATTATTTGCAAAAACATCACATTTCAGCAGCACTTAAATTCATAAGACTTCTCAATGGGTTCTACAGTTTTCTATGACTTGGCAACAAGTCCTAAATTTTCCTTGAACTTGACTATGAGTCCTAAATTTTTCTTGGACATGGTAATAAGTCCTCAAGTTTCCTTGGACTTGGCAATTGGTCTTAAAGTTTCTTTGGACTTGGCAATGGGTCCTAAAGTTTCTTTAGACTTGGCAAAAAGTCCTAAAGTTTCCTTGGACTTGGCAGTGGGTCCTAAGGTTTGGTTGGATGGATCATTGTTCATTAGGCCTTCAAATATATGCTTTGCAGCACACAAAAAATCCACACAAAATTTTTTCCACCAATAACAGTGAATTCACTAAACATCGGCATTCTGCTGCACTTAATCATTCATCCCTGCATCTTGTACTAGGTTGTACCAGCAGACTCCTCAATAACTATAGACTTCCACTCGAGTCTTGAATCCAGTAATCCATCCCTCTATCATGTAGAGGTTACACCAGAAGAAGTCTCCTTAAGTACAGTACAAAACATAAGCCTTTTTGCAGACAGTAGGTCATCTTTAGTGACATTATAATAATACAGTAAATCCCACTTTTAGAGACCACCTTCAGGCCAGCAAAACCTGGTTTATCTGGAAGGTGGTGTCTCAAAAGCAGTAATGACAAACTGACTCATTTTTTGAGATCTATTAAAGTACAGCTGGTCTTCCATAACAGTGGTTTAAGCACATTATTATTTACACAATGGATGCAAAATTTAAAGAAGAAAAATATAATGATGCAGAAAATTTGATGCATCTGTACGGTGAAGAGGCAAAAGTTATGATCAAGGAAATGGGAGCTCCGCTGATTTTACCTGTAAGAGAAGGGCTGAAAGGGAACAATTGAGAGGTATAGCAGAGTCTCTTTAGGGCCAATGAGATGGGGGTTTCTGATTTTGCAAGTACAAGTATGGCTGAAGAGGCACACCTGAGAAGTAAAGCAGAACAAACTGAAGCAGGTTAAAGGTAGAGAGGATGGGGATTCCTCAGATTCTACCTGTAGATTAATGACTAAAGAGGAACAGTTGACGGTAGAACAAAAGAGGTAAGGGGCAAAGGAAAATGTGGCTCCTTTGATTCAACCTGTCAATGAGGTTAGAGACAGTGCAGAAAGGGGCTCAAGTGATTCAACCTGTACGTGAAGAACTGAAGAAGACCACTTAGGGGGCAGAAAAGTGATGTAATGGGCATGGGTAAGGATGGTCCATCTGATTCTTCCTGTATATGTAGGGTTCATGACTCAGAGGCATTTGTGTAGCTGTCAAGAGAAATCTTATGGGGAGAGGGGTGGGGGTGGGGTAATACTACATGAACATGTATAATTAAGAGGTATATCCGTGAAGCAGAGTAGGTTAGGAGCATGGGATGGGGGTGGGTGGTGTCCTTTGATTCCACCTGTACATGTATGACATGAGGCATACTTTGCAGTGCAGAGAAGAGGAAATATGCGATAGAGGGGAATGTGGCTCCTTTGATTCTATATTTGTATCTAGGCCTGAATAGGCACACCTGAGGTAGAGCAGAAGAGGTTGAGGACAGAGGGAAAGGTAAATTCCTCTGAATATATCTGCACATTTAGGGCTGAAGAAACACTTGAGTGGCAGAGTACAGAAGGTCATGGACTGAAGGAATGGGTGTTCCTTAAGAGGTGGAACAGGGTTGGGACAAAGAGAAAGAGGCTCCTCTGATTCCACCTAGTTGAAGCAGTGTCCAACCATGTCTCTTTACAAAGACTTACCATTTTCTTTGTCCCAGGCAAATGTGACTGGTATATGACATCTGACTCTAGCTATCACACAATCAGAGAGTGGACCCTCTTCATTAATGTGTACACTTGGTTTCTTGACCGATTTATCAGGTAGGTAAAGGTAGATATTTTCTTCTGTCACCTGGGAAGCATCCTTCCTAATGTGGCACACTACCACTGTTTCTGCTTCTACTTCTTGCTGGAGAGAATTGTAGATTGCAGATAACACTTTTAATTTGAATGAATTTTTAGTCAATTTAACAAGAAAACTGAATTTGCACAATTATTTTTAAATGGTGAAGACTATGATAAAAGGTATGCTACAATCTATCATTAAATTGTGAAAGATTTATGCTGCATTAACTTTATAAAAATTAAATGTCGCAATTAAAGGTAAAGATCAATACATATAAAACCTATATTATCTGAACTCCTTGGATGTTAAATACCATACATATTTGCTTATAACTGCAAACTGTATGTATCCAGATCTGGCATTGCATAATACCTCAGCAGATCTTTGTCAATGCAGCTTGTCAGGAGTAATCACTCTAACATGCAACACTGACCCTGATCTGCAGACCAGGGTATATCTTGTTTGCAGTTGGTCTCAACATATAAGCAAGTATATACAGTATTATACTTCTTCATGATATGGCGCAATTCACTGAACAAAACAGCCAATAGAACAAATTCATCACAGTGCTTTTTCCACTGCTGAATCAGTTTTCATCTGATTCTGGTCTGCCAAATATACATAATGTCATTGGTGCCAACAGGCAATTGTACTGTGATCTTTTATTGCTGCAAATGAGGTTAGCATGGTCCAGTGAATTGCACTGAATTGTTCCAATCAATAAATAAGAGATAGGCAAAAAGATTTACACAGCTGAAAAGAAATGGGCTGTTTAACATTCAACTTTCTGATAAAAATCATTCTTTATCACTTTAAAAAAACTGATTTTCATGCATTTACTTAGTTTCAATGAAATGAGGCAGTGATTTTTCACCTTGTATCCATGATATAAATGTTTGAAAATTTCTACCACCATTCATCTGATGAACAATATGACTCCACATAAAGAAAAGTTGCCAAGTCGACTTTTCTTAATTTGTCACTAAAGTTTCATGTAGTACATGCTATGAAAGTCTGAAGAAACACTATGTCAGTCAAGTGTTCACAACCTGCACCAGAACATAAAGAAAGTGAATAATAATCCCTTTAAAGAAAGTGAAACAAATGAATTTCTCAAGCCATTTTGCAGACTTCTAAAATTTCTTTGACTACCTCCTTAAAGCTGTATCAATATTTGTGTGAAATCATCTCTAGTGGAAAAAAGCAATTCTCATTTAGACAAAAATTTTGAGATAAACTTCTATATCATGTTCTCAATGACCAATAATATAAGGCTGGTCAGAATAAAATTTGTTTATTGAAAATTAAAATTTATTAATACTAAACATTGGGAGCAAATGTACTGAAATAATTCTTAATGGAAGAAAACTTCTAATCTGAACTGATTATGTATACCCAAGATACACTGACTGGATTTTGGTCAAACTCTTAAATTCAAATATACAAGCAAAACAGTATTGGGAAAATAAAATACTCTTTGAGGATGTCAAGAAGGACATTGCGGTATCAAGCAGATGTAGAAGCGTTATGACTACTGACATAAAAACCATTAAATTTATAATAATTCATCAATCGACCCACAATATTTATCAAAGCTCCATAATGATCTATTTACTAGTTAACTACATTGTTGTGAAACGGTGGGCTTAGATCCTCACTGTGGTGATCATAATGCTGTTTATTCTTCTAACAACTTTATGAATGTTTGACAAAACAGCTTTAAATGAAGGTATGTATAGATTCTGCTTATATACAGCCAATTGGGAATTTCCATATCTTTCGATACATGAACAGGTCTGTAAGATCTTGTAATATCTAAGAGGCAGTTCCCTGTAAAATAACATATGATTGTTCTCAAGACTCTTGTAGGGCAGTATGCATACATCATGTCAAAACCTCATGTTGTCATGAGCTAACTGCAAATACTTAAGCAAAGCCAGTAAAGGATGCAATTTTAGTCATGATCAGCTTTTATTGTTGCAAGGTTGTGGTAATAATAGAGTAGTATATCATCATCAGATTCATTATTCTATCAAAACAGTGTACAAGACATGAACATCAAACACAAAATTTAAGTCAGTGAAGCACAAGATATGGGCCATAGTGACCTATTTATCCCCTCACCAAAATTTCATGACTCTAGTTAGGATAGTATGTTCAAAATAGGCAAAACACCTATGTGGTCATGACCTAAGTCCTAAGCCAGTAATACGTGAAATGGAACAATCAACCTTTTCTCTGCACGTGTGGTAATGTGACATCTAACTTTCCGATTCAAGCATGAAAAGCCAGAACACAAAATCTAAACAAAGTATGAAATATGGATCACACTGACCTATTATTAACATGATGGTGTAGTAATCACAAAGGTGCATCTGTCAACACGTTCCAGGATTCCAGGTATAACAGTATGCATACCAGAGGTAAAAGACCTATGCGTTCATGAGCTAAATGCAAAAACCAGTAAAATTTGAAATAAAGGTCATAGTGACCTTTTGTTTTAAGAATGTGGCACTAGAGATGCATACAATCCTATAGTGTAATGATTCTAGCATTAAGTTTGAAAATGAACCCATCAGGGAAGCATGAAATATGGGTCACAGTGATCTAATTCTGTGAAGGAGGTGCAGTATTCATCATGATGTATTCCTTCAGAGTTTCGTAATTCTAGGTAAGATAGTATATGATCACTGTCTAGTGAACATTTCAAAGAAATAAGTCTGAAAAAAAAACTTTTATATTTTTCATCTCAGTTATGCATACATATCTATCATAATAAATATTGCATCAAACACAATTCTTGTGATAAGTCATGTGATACAACAAGGCTGGCATTATCCAGCTCTAAACATCTGACAGGTGTCCCTTTCACATCATGAGGCAATTATACATTAATTTTTATTATGCAGAGGGGATGTGGGGCAAGTGGCCAAGTGGTCTACGATGCTCACCTATTCAGATCACTCACATATCGCCTGTGTCATGTGAGTTTGAGTTTGGCTCGACCAACATTTGCATGTGAGAAAGTCAGCCAACAGCTTCCTGTGTGAAATGTTTACCATCCAGGCAAAGACAAATTAAATGTAACAAGTCAATTCCTGATCCAATCCTACTTACAGAGGTTAAATCAGGAATTCCAAAATTTCTGGCACCACCAAAATCTAACAGTACTGCGGAGATAATGAATACTTGGAAAGACCATGGTTTGGTTTTATGGTCTTTAACACCATTTTTTAGCACATGATAGAATATACATGGCTGCCAGTATAACTTGTTGAGGAAGAACATCTGAAAAACCACTGGTCCTCTGGAAGCTACTGGCAAGCTTTCTCACATACCCATGCTGGTAGAGCCAAGACTCAAACTCACATGGACAGAGGTAAGACATCATTGATCTGTAAAAGTGAGTGCCTTTGACTGTTCAGCCACATGCTTGGAAAAATTAACAGAAAAAAGGCACAAATTATGTCATTTTTTCTAAAACAGATTTACCAAAAGAGGTTGAAGCCTCTGAAATTCTCTCTTCACATTGCTTTCTTTAGGCTCTGACTTTGCTTGGTACACGACTCCACATATCTGAGAACCTGGTATGGAAGTAAAAAAAAAAAATGTATGCATAGGTCCAATAGTATCCTTTTGCTGTATTTGACGCAATGAGTAACTTGCCATAAGAAACATGAAAAAAAAAAGCAGAATCTGCCCTGATTCTTTCAAGTTTACAGACAGCAACTAAATGAAGACATTTTATTGTTTTTTAAAAAGATCATAAAATGAGATTTTATAATGCCATTTTATAATGTACCTATAAAACTCTGCTGTATCAGTTTAGAACTTTTAATGTATCATGGTCATATTATAACCTTTCATGTATCATTGTCAAAAAAAAGACATGATGTTCATTGTTCCATGCAAAAATGTCATTCACAAATGGAAGAAATACAGTAATAAGCACAAAATTACATTGCAGAATTACCTGTTCTGAGTAATATACAAACTTAAAAAATAATAGGAAAGAGTTTACCTCATGACAAACCAACTCTCATATCTTACAAAACTAAAATTTTTCCACTTGCATTTAGGAAGTTCTTAAAGCATGCCACACAAAATCAAGTTTAAATTATCAACATTTAGTGACCATACCTCCACACTGAATGAGTTCAAGATTATGGACAGTGCTGTTTACATCCTCTAGGGGACAGAAAGCAACTGCATGGATAATTGTTTTGTCATCAGTCACATTTCCAAGAAGAAATCCAGATGTAATCTTATTAGCAGACTCCTGAAACATAAAATGTTCATGTATTTTATAAATAGTCATCACCACTCCAGTGGCCTAAGTGGCTAGAGCATCTGCCTCGGATGTGGGAGGTTGCAGGTTTGAACCCCAGCTCAGTCATACCAAAAACTTATAAAAATGGTACTAGCAGCTGCCTTGCTTGGCACTCAGCATTAAAAGGTTAATGTTAGGACTAGTCCATCTGGTGTCAGGATAATATGACTGGGTGGAACATGATGCTATATGTCTGTGGCATGATGCCCAAGTACTAGAAATCATTATAAACTGCCACACTGCAGACATCATAGTGGTATGATAAAAATTGTTAAAGCTATGTTAAAATCCAAATATCACACACACGCACGCACGCACACACACACACACACACAAAACTAGTTATCAAGATCCAGCCTGTATATATTAGTCTATTTTATTCATTGTTGAACCCCATAAATTCAACAAATGATACACATGTAAATAGCTAGATTTTAAGTTATTAGGAAAATAATAAAATAAAATAGAGACAAACAGTCATACATATAATTATATTGTTATAAAGGATATACAATTTATTATTTATAAAAAAAATATTTTATAAATTTTATATAGTGCATCGATATTAAGGCCATTAGGATACAAAGTATCTAATTTATGAATCTAGTAAGTTTCTTTTATGAGTCTATTCATGTCTCCATGCACAATATCTATTGGCATGAAAGAAAAATCGAGTAGAGAGTGATTATTGGTATTAAAATGTGTTGAAATATTAGAGGAAAATTGAGGATCTCTATAATTTTTTTTATATGAAAGCGATGATTATTCATTCTCTTAGAAACTTGTTGAAGAGTTTGTCAAACATATTGCATATTACATTTTTTACAGGTTATCAAATAAATCACATCAGTTGATACGCAGTTAGTGTTATAACGTAGAGAAAATACCTCTTTTGTATTAGCGCTACTGAAAGAAGTACTTTCTCTTATGTTTGCACATTGACAGCACCGGTGTCTATTACATTTAGATGATGAGAATTGTCTTTTTTTATTTTCTGGAAAAACATTTTGTGCCTGAAGAATCATGTATTAAATGCAAAACTAGTTGCACAGAATTATTGGCGTTTGTGTTGTTTTTTTATCCCAATTCTGAAAAGTTATTAGGAAGAAATGCACTGCATTTCATCCAATTGATCCACTAAGGAACAAGACACACCATCATCATCACCATTATCATCATTTGTATTAATATAACAGCTGAAAATCTTTTTCCTACACTGAGGCACTAACTATCTCCTATGTCAAGATATACTTTGTAACCATCTCTTATGTCAAGATATATTCTTCATAACCATCTCTTATGTCAAGATATATTCTTCATAATACATTTTACCTACTATCTTTTTAATGTTTTACAACAATACTTTTTTCTTGTGAATAGCATCTTTTTATCATTTTGCATGGTTCATTTTAGGATTTATATTGTATGGGTCATTTGTATGGGTACAATAAACATTTTAATGTACGGATTTGGATACCATAACCTTCATGGACCATTTTTTAGTGTTGTACATACTGTGTTTAAAATGAACAAAACTGCTATCTCTACCATATTGGTTCTTACTAGCATCACTTTGTACTTTCTTACTGCCATCGCTTTATACTTTCTTACTGGCCATCACTTTGTACTTTCTTACTAGCATCGCTTTATACTTTCTTATTCGTATCACTTTGTACATTCTTACTGGCATCACTCTGTATTGTTCCTGTTGGATTTTAGCTATTACTGGGTATATTCATTGCATTTAGCACTTTGCTGCATTTAATTTTCAAGTTGAAAAAAAATTCAATTTAAACAAATTGCTTCTTGGACTGTCGTGTCCACAATTTTACAAGGAAACAAGGGTAACTATGTGTCCCTTTCACAATCATGACAGGGCATAAAAGTAAATCCATTAAATAAATAAGTTTCAAGATCAGACAAGAAAATAAGACACCAATACATGGTACCCCATTCTATGTCTATACGAGTGTCCTATAATTTCTGATGAAAAATTTGCTGTAAGTTCTGGGTGTTTCTGGAGTTGCTGAAGAACTAAAGTGGCATGTACCAAGTACAGAGGTGAAGTTTGAATCATGTATCATTTATACTATCTACCTTTTTTGTTTTCGATCCAAGAATCTGCGTGTTTTTCACTCTCATTGGTGGAATGCTAGAAACTAAATCATAACCTTGAACTTGGATTCACTTGATTTTATCTATCATCTTAATCAGGGAGCACTGGATGATTGTGATTTAACTTAGGAAGATGTGAAATTTTCAGTAAATGTCACTTAATCTGGGCATATATAGTATAGTAATGTCAGTGAATATATTTCATCAAGTCTGTATTGTTTGCACATGTTGATCATAATTAATAAAAGTACTTGGAAATAAACCTGGAACTATACCACTTGATACAAAACGGAACCTTCATTCAAACACACCCATGTTTACATGATGTGCATTTGTGATATTTTTTTTAAAAAACTGGTTTGCTTTAGTCACTCTTGTCCAATTAGTGAGCACTCAACATCACCCTTCAAAACACCAAGATGATCTCCATTTCTTGAGAAGCTACAAAATAACATCATTTTATCACCAATTATTGTGAAATGTGTGTTCCCAAAGAACCCCATCTGCTTTCATACTGGTCAATATGTTGTATCAATACACTAATGGCCAGAGACACACTCATACATAAAGATCCCTGCTTTTTAAAGATCTTTTCAAACAATAATGTTACTTTTGACCTCATGTTACCCATATGGCAGTTTATCATTATAGGGTACACCATAATTTCTAATTTTCTTTGCAGGGTATCACCATATTTGAGACAGTAAGGGGCTTTTTTCTCCATCTATGAAAATACAAATCATGGTATTTGATGAAGCTGTAACTTGACATTAATATTAAAACTTTCAGGGAAAAAGTGCATATTTGCTTATTAATTTTTAATAAGAATTACCCTTAGCAGAGACTTTTTATTCAATTATTAAGATCTTTGGTTACTGTACAAAACTGTTGACAAATTTTTATTGAGTCGTACATTAGCAACTTTTCTGCATATGTGACTAAAATCACACTGTTCAATGTACTGCATGTATACTTTACCAATCCAATGTAACAAGTATTTTTCATAGACTGGTTAAAATGTATCACATGGCATAGAAATAAGATGTCTTTAGCTCATAACACCATAAAGCAACTATGCATTATTCATGTGCCTTTATTAAGAGTTTTTGCAACATTGTAAACAATGGTTAGTATACAGTTCTGTAATTTATTTATTATGTAATCATTATACTTTTAGTAATTATTTGTAATTATAAAAACTGAACTTCCCATTTACAGCGTTCATGAAGTCATGAAGCTTGAAAATCAACTGCATGAATGTTTCACTATGGCCATCTGTGTATTATGTAATCGATTTTTGCTACAATCGTCCATTTTCATGACTTAATGAATCCTGTAAAAAATCATGTTCAATTCATGTTGCAAAGCATTGCGAGTAATCTGAAGCATTAAGTCGAATGTTGTCAGTGTTGTCTTCCACATGAAGCACACATTTTATTATGATATACTAAATTAATATATACTATGCAAGCTGGAAAATTTCATTCACATATGCAATGGCAGTACATATCTCCCTTGTTACACTGATGGCTGCAATATATACAAACCTGTGATATATTGTGAATGGCGTAATATACTGAAGTGCAGTATAGCAGGAACTATCAAAATTTGTTAATGTTGTTTTAAAAAGAAAATAAAAAGATAAGACTAAGCCTGACCTTATTTTCTTTCAATCCATATTGTTATACATTCGTATGATTTTAGTTTTGGGGTCATATTAGTACTACATTATATTCAGTATCATGTTATAACAAGTGAAAGCTGTACTAGATGACAATGAGAACATATAATAAATAGCACAACATAATCATGTACACCATAAGTGAGTCTTTGTCAGCAAGTCAATTATGATTTTTTTAATAGCATAATAAACATCTTTATGATTAAGACTGTCTGAAACTGAAGTCTGGTTTGCATGTTTAAAATGCCCTAAGTTCAAGCCAGTGAGTAAATAATATCCAATTCATAAAAATATCACCTACAGTCCAATTCTTTTAGTATTTTTGGATTCTGGGCTCCATTTTCTATAACATCATAGCAGAAGATATTTATAACAAGAAATACAGTTCTAGACCAAATGCAATATCTTCTAAACATAGCAACCCAGCATCATATAAATTCACCCATCCATAATTGATACTGTTTTCAAATTTGAAGGAAAATTTTTTTCCATTTCTATTTTGTTCAATTTGGTGGTGGGACATTATGACTAAATATTAAAAATACTGGCTGCAGATGACATAGTATTTGCCTTCTATATATGTGTAGTCTAAACACCCAACCTCTTTACTTAAAATGGCATTTTCCAGGAACCAAAAAAAACAACAAAAAAAAACAGCAAGCATACTTTACATTAAATTTGGTCAGAAACACAAAGGAGATTACATAGTTAGAGGCCCCCTGCTGATAAATGAATCAGAAATCAAAATGAATGAAAGGACAATGTTTTGTGCATTTTTATTTCCTTCTGGTTTTTGTTTCCAAAATTAGAATGGAATGGGTACATATTGCCAGGGGTTCCCTAAAACATAATATCAGATGCAACTGGTAGTCCAAATGGTTTTAGAACCTTACAGTTAAGTAGTCTGAAACAAAACATGGTAGTCCTGGGTGTATAGACTACCCATCTATCCACCCCTATCTTCACACATTTGTTCCCTTGTTGAAGCCCGATTTCTACTTTAGTGACCATTCATTCAGTTTTGTCAGATCTTCTTGTAATGAATTCCAACTTGCTGGAACAATAATTTCTATCTCAGCCACAAATTACACTAAGTAGTTCATTGATAAATATAAGAGATAAAACTGGGCCTAAGTCTATCCCCTGTGCAATTCCACTTCACTTATCTATCCAATCTAAATGTTGCCTGTTTATTGTTACTTAATCTTCCTTGGTAACTTTACAATTCATATTTTTCAAACCTTATATCAGTTCTAAAATGTCTGCTTCAGCCATTCAGAATGTTTATGTGTTATTGCTTTTGAAACAGCTTCATTCATCCATAACGCTTTCCTTCCTCTCATCAAGGTTGTTGTACATACTAGCACATGATTATGCACTAATTTATTCACAATATCACGAATACTGCATTTTCACAATTAAATTGCTTGTCGAAAGCTAATATCTATATGTTACCAAGACTGACTTGTCTCATTTTCTTCACAATTTCATTTGTAAAAATTCTCCTGTTGCTCATAATGTCCATAGTCAGTGAAACACAGTTTTCACCCTTTTGGGGTTACAGACTCACTTTTACTCATTCCTGATACTCTTGAGTTGTGAATATAAACATAAGTCTAGAACTGAAGGGTTTCATCAATGCCTATACTTAATAGGTTTTCTGACATGATGGAACACGGAATTATTCCAAATATACCGTATTTCATGTAATTTTTTGTACCTGACAAAATAATTATTAATTTCATTGTACGAAAACTTATATGTAAAATAAATAATTATCATTTTGTGGTACTGACCATGTACGAAAAACAACCTAATGGTACAAATGTACAAAGTAAATGTATATTTTCTATCTTATTCTGCTCTCAACTCAAGAATCTAATTACAATAAAATTTAAAGTACTCAAAAACACTTTTTGTTATTAGTGAATGGGGGGGGGATTATGTCTCAATGTGCAAGCTCATCTGCATTTAGAGCACATGTAGCTGTTATGTTGTGCAATGTTGGCAAAATGATTAAGATGGTTTGAACATGTAGTAGTTATGGGTATTATTTATTGATAAATTGTATGCAACGATGAGTCTACATTGTCTAGAAATTAAGTGCAACTTGTATTTTTACAGCAACAATAATCTCATTATCAAATTGCAATAAAAAAAATAAAGAACCTGAAATCATGTTTTAGTTAATGTGCATGAGCATGTATGTGTGTGTGTGTGTGCAAGAGAGAGAGATGAAACAAAATTTTGTCAGTGTATAAGACCATATTTATTCAGGGCAGGTTTTATTTGTAGCTTTTAAAAGAGAAAAAAGACTATTTTCAGTTAACTGACAATTGTGATAATCCTCATGTATTACGGCCCTACTATATTCCATTATCAATAAACACTGCTAAATCAACAAGTCATTCTTGTTTTAATTACGATATACATTGTCACAACAAACCACATTGCTATGCAGTGTTATTTACATGGTAATTAAACATGCTTAATGCTTTGGTTATTCCAGTTCAAACCAGATTGAGGGCAAGAATCAACAGAAGAGGTCAAATCAGTGAGGCTGGTAGCTGGGAAATGAGGCTCTCTTTACGGAAATGAAAATCTGTCAATGTGCTATTGAAGCCAATGTCCATACAGCAGATGTTATAAGGACAAGCAATCATACACATTACTTGTTATCTGAACGTGCCATTAAAGATAACAATAGAGGGGTATATCACAGAATAGATTTGCAATAAAATGTTAATTATAACCAAATCAAAACAGTACAAGCACTTAAGTCCACCTTGACAAAATGGTGTGCACTCCAATATGTTGCAAGGACACTGCAGACTCATTCCCAATGTGAGGATACTGACTGCTACCATTGGTACACTGTTCATGTGCAAAGTCTATGTACAACTTAATATACTGCCATATACACTGACATGTCCAAAACAAAAAGACAAGTTTGTCCGAGTCCAACATTTGCATCAGTAAAAGAAAAAATAGCTTGAGCTGAGCTAGGGCTTTTACCAAAACTACCTACATTAAATATAACTTCTTGTTCGTCTTTTTATCTTGTACCTGTGACTTGAAATTTGTTTCATGAATGGTACCCGACTGTCAACGGTTTAAGCCCAGTAGCCTGGTATAACCTCCACTAAAAAGTCCGAAAAAGAATGAAATACCTTTGCACGTACTGATACTGGTACTTCAATTTAGGTTTAGTTTTTCTGATCTTTGTTTTATTTCTTGTTTTATAGGGGAGGGGAGGGGTGCATCTTTCATCGTGTTTGATAAACTAAACAACCGTGCTGGAACTTGACTGAAGTATATGACAATATAGGCCAACAAGTCGATCTCCACTTTTTCTTACATTTCTGGTAATGTCTGAAGAAGAAAAAAGCGGTGATCTACTTTTAATTGTTGGTCTAAAAACAATATGGTTGAAACATAAATACTGAAAATGCAAGTTATTTCATGTTTCAACAAACATGAAACGATACAAATTTAAATTCTTTGACATCTCGTGGTGAATTAACATTGCTTCTAAATACGTATCAAGAAAATACCGAAATTAAATTCAACACCCCTCGGTGAACGATTACGTTGACATCCATAGTCCCACTTTTGAGACTGGTTCCAACTTTTCTAAGTAGACTGGTGCTTTTGTCGTTCTTCT
This sequence comes from Megalonaias nervosa, assembly GCA_016617855.1. NCBI lineage: Eukaryota > Metazoa > Mollusca > Bivalvia > Unionida > Unionidae > Megalonaias > Megalonaias nervosa. Next base: position 70,022 of record JAECUM010012261.1, read on the forward strand.
TCAGCAGGGGTCACTCTAGATGTTACGAATTTATGAGAGGAAAGCGACAAGTGTAAAGTTGTTTTCATTTGCGACATCGACAGTGGAGATAATGTTGGCGCATCTCTATGTTGCCCTCGTGTAAATTTCTCTGGATATTGAATTTATGGAAAATGTACTTGATTTAAGCACACATCTAACCAGAATGACTGCTCCCATGTGCTCGAAAAGTTAGACTGAACAAGTCTAATGAGTGTAGTTTCGTCATCATAGAATTTCTCAATCATGGGAATACATTTCAAGATATTAATGGTTATAAATGTTTAGTTTTAAAACAAAAATAGCAGGCTCGAATGATTATCAATAATCTATATCCTTTATTATAAAATCAATTATACACCAAAATAAGGGGTATAAGGGCTCTTTTAACAATATATATATATATATATATATATATATATATATATATATATATATATATATATATATATATATATATGATTTATGAGGTCTTTTATAAATAGTCATATGACCAGTGAGGAAAGCTGGGAAATTCTTTTTCTTTAAAAATCTAACCATATGCAAAATACGAAACTGTAGAGCGCTACCTTACCACAAATATGAAAATTTGTGCCATTAGTTCTTATTTTCATATCATCATGCATGATGTTCTAAACAAAATGGTACATTAACAATGATGATATCCACGAAAATTATGCCTAATTTGTTCTTGTTACACAATATGCCTTGTGCTAGTATTGTATGTGCAATGACTTTAATTATGGGGAAATAAGAAGTCTTAGAACACAGGAGTGAAATCCACGTAAATTTGAAACTTGCACTAAGTGAAAGAAACATATAGTGAAAATACTTCTTTTCATTCTTCCATATTCTAGCCTTCGAAGAATAAGCGAACATTTTAACCTTTGACCTCTATGAACCTCATCTGTTCCATCACTTTTTAAACTAAAAAAAAAATGTATTAGTGACACCTCTGGAATAATTGTGGCAAGTTTCATGTTCCTCTCTTTCAGTATAACATTGGTTGCTACGTTGATAAAATGCAATGTACATTTTTTAAATAGCGGGGGGGGGGTGTGTGGGACTTCGGTACTACTTAATACTGTTGGGGGGTGGAGGTGGCATGAGAATTATTCAGAAGGATTCCGCTGATGCTTGGGACTTAAATGTTTCAGTTATACAAGCCAACAGAACATTCATACCCAGCTAGTACTTTTATTTTCAACAATCCTTTTTTTAATCCTTTCAAACGTATGAATAATTCCAGATCAATTTCAAGTTTTAGTATTCGAATGGTTGATAACCAAAACAGCTACTTCATACATTGAGACACACCGTGTTCTTTTGATAACGAAACAAGAGTCCTGCGAAGGGACTGTCGCTTTACTGGGCGAAAAGAAATTCTAAGAATTCAAGATGAGATTATTTCTTCCTTTAAGTGCTGAGTGTTGAAACCATCTCTTATAACAAGATTTTTAATTTGTCTTCTTTTAAGGATATACTGGATGTCAGACTAGCATACTTTCATTTAGGACCAAGTAAACATGATTAGACGCTAATTTGGTGAAAACCCCATGTCACGATGGTTGTCTATTTAGGAGGGAAGTGACAACAAGATTATCAAGATGGCCGCTATATTGGATGTTAGTTTAGCCCATTTTCATTTAGGACAGAGTAGGTATGACAAGAAGTCTTTTAGTGATAACCCAATGTTGATATGGCCATCCATTTGGGAGGAGTACAAACATCTCGATGGCCACCATGGTCGTCATATTGAGGGTCAGTTCGCATCATTTTCGTTTAGGACCATATCGACACGATAAGAACTCTTACTGTGAAAACGCTATGTCGAAATGGCTTTCCATGTAAGAGAAGCAGTAACTATTTTTCCAAAATGGCCACTTTGGTGTCCATACTGGATGTCAGATCAGCACAATATTAATATAGGACCAACAAGACGTCAAAGAAGTCTTATAGTGAAAACATCATTTTGATGTGACTTTCCGCTTTAGAGGAGAAATCATAAGATTTTCAAGATAGCTGTCATGGTGGCCATATTGGATAATAGATATGCACCATTTCCATTTGGGATCAGCAAGACATCATAAGAAGTGTTTTGGTGAAATCACAATGTCGATATGATCAACAATCTAGGAGAAGTAGAGATAGCAAGATTTTCAAGATGGTCATGGTGATGGCCTTATGGGGTGGGGGTCAGATCAGCACCAATTTCATATAGGACCAACTAGACATCATCAGACGTTTCTCAGTGAAATTCCCATTTTGATACGACCATTCATTCACGCCCAGTGATAACAAAGATTTTCAAAGATGGCCACTGTTGTGTCCATAATGGATGTCTGAGCGGCACGATTTTCACAGGACCATCGTAAGAAGTCTTTTAGCAAAAATAAGCATGTTGGCACAACCATACATTTAGGAGTAGTGATTTCAAAATGGCGGCTATAGCAGCCATATTGGATGTACGAGGAGTGACATTTTAGGATTAAGTAGACATGAGTGGAACACTTCTGGTGAAAACCTTATGTCAATATGATTTTTCGTTCAGGAGGAGCAGCTATAACAACATATTCAAAATGGTTGTTGTGGCAGCCATATTGGACATCAGATAGGCACAGTTTTCATTTAGGACCAACAAAACGTCATAAGAAGTCTTTAACCGAAAATCCCACGTTGATATGACACTCCATTCTGGAGAGGTAGCGATAACAAGATTTTCAGGATGGACACTGTATGCTAGCGGTCAAAAGTTAAGATAGCATGTCGCAGAATTGTTTTAGATTCGCAATGATTCATCCAAAGTATGAAGAAATCTCATCAAGAGGTTTAGGAATGATGAGGTAATGAAAAGTCTTGAAGTAAAATCTTAACTCCAATTGACATTAATATGACTTAGATTATGCTAAATAATTTTAATACAATTTCACTTCCTCACATGAATGTAATGAGGGTCAGTCATCGCGGTGGGAACTGACCAATACAGTGACTTTTTCTATTTCCTATGATCCAAAGCAAATTCTCCGTCTAGCTTATGGCTTTGTTATATTTTTAAATCAGACTTATTCCGCACTCGTTTAAATCTGGCTTGTTATCTAGCATAAACGGACCGCTCGGGTGGCCTAAGTGGTTAGAGCGTCCGCGTCGGATGCGGGAGGTCGCGGGTTTGAACCCCGTCCGAGTCATACCAAAGACTTATAAAAATGGTACTAACAGCTGCCTTGCTAGGCGCTCAGCATCAAGAGGTTAGTGTTAAGACTGGTCGGCCTGGTGTCAGGATAATGTGGCTGTGTGGGACATAATGCTGTATGCCTGCGGCATGATGCCCCAGTGCTAGACATCACTATAAACTGCCACACTGCAGACATCGTAGCGATATGACTGAAAATTTTATAAAGCTACGTTAAAAAATCCAAATCACACACACACATATAGCATAAATGCTTCAGCTTCAATGCTTCAAAAATAGCCAGAATTCAATATATTTTACATTGTCCCTGTTCTGCAAAGCAATTGTTCATACAATACAATTATTTGCCTTTTTCTAGACAAATGTTTCAGGAAAATCTGAGCACCTAAACGTTCATAATTTGATGTCAAACGTGTGAGACAACATTTTGCTTTATAAAGTCCTTTATTCGCTCTGAGTGCATAGTTTCCTATTTGAAACATCTGGTAATCACACTGACGTACATAGAGCATCTGGCACACACTGTATGCTTAAACAACACTTGACATAACACGCGACCCCAATGTTCAAACGTCTGGATTCACATTTTATTTAGAAGTTCAAATTCCAAACCGTGGAGCGGAACCTCTTGGACCTGAAGGGTCCCTTTAGATTTGACAATTAGTGTCGTTTCCTCTTTCTGTTAATTATTATTGTGGTTTTTAAATAAAAAGGAATATATTTTCCTGAATTTAAAGTAATGATTCGTTCCGCAAAATCATATTCACCCAGAAGATTTGCTGATTTTGTTATGAATTTAAGTAGATTTACAAAGACTCAAAAGTTCAGTGCCTTTCAAGGGTTATACAGTTTCTAGGATTGGACATATGACATTCTTTCAATGGAAATGACAGTTCAACATAATGAAATACTAAAACATTTTTTAAAAATCTTAACAAATTACTATGATTCTATATATTTTGGCCTGAGTCAAGTTCTGTCATTATGGCTCGCAGACTTCGATGACCTTGACATTTGAACCTGTTTAACGTGATAAGAAAATACAAACTCTGATAGTAGACGCATAACAAGTTCATGTTAGGCTCTGCATATGGATATGGTGTTAAATTTTGCAACTCCCTAACTATGCCAGTTCTTTTCTGAACTAATGATTTGGACACAATGATAATTGTGTGAGGCGGATAGAATAGGCACACAACTGTTTTCGAGATAATACGTACAATTACTGTTATTTTCAAAATTTTCTTATATTTACCTTAACTAACCAAAGCATATTAAACAATTTGATCTAAAGTAGCAAAAGAAAATATTTTCTTCAGTGACCTTTCGTACTCAATTTTACACTTTACAGTCTGCACGAGATTCAATCATTGTGGTACAAACTGACCAAACACGAGATATTTATCATCTCGTACAATTCAAAATAAAATTCTCTGTATGTGTGACGTATGGTTTTATCTTATTGTTAGTTCAGAATTATATCTGCACCTATTTAAACAAAAGCAGTGAACAAGCAAAATGCTTCAAAAATAACTGGAAAATTCTGCATTTTAACCTGTCCCTTTTCTGGCATACACCTTTTCCTACGACTACAACCATATGAAGATTTAAGTGCTTGAATTCTCTTTTATCTTTACATTATTTGAAGAAAACCTTTCCAGTTTCATTTCAAACATAACAAAAATCCATTCCTCCATTTTAAAGCGGGCATTCACTCTGAAACCGTAGTTTTGCATTCAATCCTTGCAGTAATCATTCTAAGCAAGATTCCCTCACTGTCTAGTACATACTCCGCGCTTACATAAAACTGACCCGTGCTAACATAAGCAATCATTAATTCTGCTTTTAATAACACATCATCCCATTATTCCAACTGTCTGGATTCACATTTAATTTAGAACATCACTCCTCTGCAAGAAAAAAAAAGTAATGAAACTGTGGAGTGCTTAACCAAAGTATGAAGAAATTTCATCAATGGTTTAGGAATTACAAGCAAACAAGAGCGCCTCAATAGGACTGATGCTCTTCTGGCTGAAAAGAATGTTCAGGAATCTAAGGTATAGAACATCAATAGCGGATTTCGGACTGCGCACTCGATACGGTTGGCATTGATACATGGTCAAGGAATTAAGTGTCCACTACGTATGATGGATGTCCACGACGTCTGGTGGATGTCCGCTAATCCTATTAGACATCCACTTAATCTAGTGGAACTCCGTCACATATTTTATTGCAGTTGCAGTGAGTTTTTTTATTTGATTGTATTTGCCCTTCAAGTTGACACACTAAATAAACAGAAAGAGAAACCCAGATGCCATAAACACGACCGTGGCAGGTGTCATCTTCATACCTTTACCTGTACAAACTATACAGTAATAACATTGACTGTGGCGTTTATCAGTGATTTAGTTAGGGATACATGCAAATGAAAGTAGAAAAAATACACGTTTTAAATTTCTTGGATACCACCCCACCACTGTTCACATCAGAAGAACTACCTAGCTATAATCAGATGTTCGTGTATCCATGAGGACATGCACACAAGCGGAAGAGTACATATTGTTCTGTATCAAGCGGTAACTTTTCAGTTCTTTCTCAGCAAATGGTATTTCATAAAAGTACTTGATGAGCTGGTTTATTAATGTGTCATAGTTTCCCTTTAATTTCCATACTATTTCTAAGGCCCCATTTGAAAGTTACTGAAAGGAGTATACAAATAAAAAGCGACAAGGTCCACCGTTGCACAAACAATAACAGGTTCATGTGCTGAGAAATAGTTATCATATATTGCATTCATCCTTTAAAAAAAAAAATATCTGAAACAAGTTCTATCAAATAAACGGCTTAATTAAATTTATTGAGGGGTCTTGAGTGGCAGAGTGGTCTAAGGCGCTATCCTTTACAGATCAACTGACATCTCACCTCCGTTCACGTGGGTTAGAATCTCGGACTCAGCCAAAGTGGGTATTTGAGAAAGCTTGCCAGTAGCTTCCCGTGGGTCGGGGTTTTCCCGGGTTCATCCTTCAAATTATATGCTGGCCGCTATGTATAACCTATCATGTGCTGAAAAAATGACGTTAAGCCAACAACAAGAAACGTTTGGAGCTGAATAAATGTTTGAGACACGTGCGGGAATAATAAGTTTTGAAAATGAAGATAATTTATAATATTTACGACCAATATATCGAGTATAAACGAACGCCGTACTATTCTTTAAGCGGACATGCACAATGAAGTACAAGGGATACAACACCATGTTATAATTATTTATCAAGCTTATTAGATAAGAATAACGACGTGACGGCGTATATTGACACGATACGGACAAAGATACGCAATATATGCATGAAAAAGTTCTTATGTAGCTTTATCTGTAGATTTTGAAAATGACTGATTATTCGAGAGTATGACAAATATTTAAATGAGAGGAAATTTAAATTGATGATTTGAGAGTATGACATTCTTAAATTCGTGGAATTCATCTGTACTGTATTGAAAGATACGCTCCATCAATGGCCGTTCATATTATCAACGGCTTGATTTTCGTTAATCTTTCATCATGAACCAGCGAATGAGTGACAGTCTAACATTGAAGTGAGCCACTGCGGTTATTAATAACACGTCAGTATGAAGGTGCCCAGGTTTGATGTTATTTTTAGCAATATTTCAAATGAAACGTTAACTTCTGAGGCCCCCCTTTGAAAGTTAATGAGGTCACAAAAATAACATAAAACAATCTATTAGCTTGTGAAAAATTAATTTTAGACTTGTAATA